>PVHX01002554.1:0-165009 GCA_004024805.1 Geosciurus inauris
CTCCCAAGTCACTGGGATTATAGGCAGGCACAACTGTGCCAGGCTTAATTAGAAGTTCTTTCTAGGCATATGCTTGGTGTTGCCCCAACCCGAGATGGAGCATTGGGTGAACCCATCCAGATATAGCCCCAGCCCCATTATACAGTCCGTTCACCTTTCTCAAAAAGTGACTACATGGAAGCAGTTGAATTAGTCAATTATTCCAGACTCAGTTCTTCTGATTGCTCTTTGCTTTCTGACTTCTTGTGTCTAGACTCTGCATTCAAAACAGAAAGTAGTGTCTAGGACTCTTCAAAAGTCAACTGAGCATTTTCAAGATATGTACACTGTTAGCATCTTCCCCCAAGGTGAAAAGTTGGTTGCCAATGATAAGTCTCTTTTATTCCATATTTACTCTACTTTTTAATGTTTTTGGTGATTTGTATCTGTGTGTCATGCACCTTACCATTCCATTGTAATGTCCACACATATAATCTCAGCCTGGTTCATCTTATTGGTTAGGTTTTCTTCTTTTTGTAACAGAGAGAGTAATTGAAGGAAAGTTAATGCTGCTTCTATAAAGGCATATGCTCAATGTGGTCTCTTCTAGGTTGAGATCAGAAAATGCCATTTTATCCCAGATTTAGTCCAGCTCTGCTGGTGGCTTCAAAACACCATTTCGGAGTCCCTTCCCACAATGCCCTATGAATAGGCACTTCATTTTCACTGTAAAGTGAGAGCCTGAGTTATTGACCAGAGCTGGTGAGTGCTTACTTGGGGTTGTAATTCAGGTCCCTTTAAAATCAAGCTTCAGGAGAGAAGTTCCCACTGCATTTCTGTAGGGGTCCATCACTGTTTTGTTTGTCCAAGGCCCCAGCAGCATTCACCCCATTTGTCTCAGTCTCTTGCCTCTACATCTCAGAGAAGACCCCTCAATCTCTTCATATCACTGCTGCAGAATTAAAGAGTCAAAGCATCTGATCCAGAACCTCAGAAGCTCCTCAGTGCAGGAAACACTACTTCTTCATCTGTCTCTGAATTACTCACCTTTTCAGGCAGCCTCCTCTCTCTGGAGGCAGGTGAAACAGGCAGGAGACAGGAGCAGTCAGCCAGCTTCAGCCCTGAGTCAGTGATGACTCCCGTTGGCTTCTCCTCCACTGATTAATCACCTCCAATTATGGCTTCTGACTGGGCCTCAGTCGTTCACATCATCACCTCCTCTGCCGACCCTCGCCTCCTCCCAACAGGCTGCCTATTTGTCTAAGGTGATGGCTGCATGATGTACTTTCCAGAGTCCCAAAAAGGTACCCTAGCAGCCAAGTGACTCAAGAATAAAGACCCACCCTCTTCCCCCTCACCATCTGCTCTCAGCACCATGAGTCTTCTGGGGCAAAAAGAAAAGGGACATGAAATTTCTTCCTTCCAGCATCCTCTAAAAGACTGAACCCCTTAGCTGATTGTATAATATCTGTTGTGTCTCTTCTCAGCAGTGACTAATAAAGCTTGTTCTCACTTCCACTAATTATTCAGCCTCCTAGAGAAGGCTGCCACGCACCCTGGTGTGACCTGCAACACCCCCTTGGAGGGTGTCCCATGGTTCCACCCATCCTCTTGCCCTTGCTTCCCTCTCTAGCCTCACATTCACACCTGCCTTCCTTCTATCCCTGCCAAACAAGCCTGGGGCCCATCTGCCTCTGTGGAATTCCTAAGCATCCTCATTTGGCTGCTGGCCCAGGCACATGGGTACCTAAAGGCACCATGCCATCTGCCCGCCTCAAGGGGTATCACACTGGGCTTCCTGCCCTAAGTTGCCAGCGGAGGGAAGGGCACACAACCCCATGAGGCATAGAGGAGGGGGTCTGAGTACCAGGATATGAAGTACATTTCTGTACCATAGCACATTTTACAAAAAACTTCCCCAGATGTTGTTTCATCTGATCTTTGTGTAATCAATAGCAATTACTATACAACTATCCTCTAAGAAATCTCAGTGGTATCGTTAACACTGTTAGAAATAAGGAAACTGAGAACTTGACATGCCTGTATAACTAACCCGTGTTCCCTTAGCAATGCTGAATTCAGAGCCTGTGTCCCTCCATTTTATCAGGACCCAGTCCTCACACTAGGATTATGAAATAGCCCCAGAAAATCATCTCCAGCGATACATGAATTTTAGAATTCCAGAGCCCTGTGGTTGAATTAGACCCTGAGGTTTTGAGCACTTTTCAAGTACAGTTTCCATTCATTTCACTTCCCTGTCATTTGAGGCAAGAATTATCCATATCCTCAACTGCAGCTGCAGGTGGAGGCCTAGGCCACCTAGCTCATGAGTCCAGCATGGGTCAAACTCCAGGACTGTCCTCATAACCACTCCACTGCCATCTAACTGCTCCATCTTCATACTGTGTAAACTTGAGAAAATCACTTACATTTTTTGCTGTTCCAATATCCATTCTCTCCCTCCCCTCCTCTCTCTTTCTCTCTGCTGGGGTGGGGGTGGAGGCGGTCACTGGGAATCAAACCCAGGGATGCTTTGTCTCTAAACCACATCCTCCAGCCATTTCTACTTATTATTTATTTATTTACTTATTTATTTATTTATTTATTTATTTATTTTCTGGGTCAGGATCTCATTAAGTTGCCTAGGCTGACCTCCACCTGGCAATCCTCCTGCCTCAGACTCCCAAGTCACTGGATTATAGGAGTACACCACCACGTCCAGCTAATACTCTCATCTTTTAAATGGCATTGGTAAGAACCTTCCTCACATTGTTGAAAGAGGGCTAAAGAAAATAATGTGGATATTGTATGTAAAACATAGAGCCCAGGGCCTGGCAAAAAGTGGACATGATACAAGCACAAACTGCAAAGGAAAAAAGGGCAGGAAAGACAGAATATTGAGAAGGGCTGTGTTAGAAGATAGTTTCCCTGTTCCCTCTGCTCAGAAGTCCACAGTGGGGGAAACAGTAGATGGTGGGGACCCTGTGGGTTGGAGTAGGCTCCAGGGCAGCATTTCACATTCTTCCACCTCCTGTTGAACTATTCCTTTCCTAAGCATCTCTGAAGCCTTCCTGTTTCACCAGTCCCTGAGATCATTCTGATTCCAAAAGGCAAAAGTCTCTGTAATTAAGATTCTTACCTACTGGGGACTTTCATCATCTTTGAGAATCTGATAAAAATTACAAATAATTTTTCCAGAAAAATTCACTGATCCCCAGATACATAAGAATGTTCTTAGAAGTTCAGAATGATCATCAGATCACCAAGGGAGTCCGTTTGAGTCCAACCTGATGAGACTCTTTTCCATGTAATCAGGAAGCATCGTTATAATTTTATAATTATTATCATGGCTCATATTGCCAAATCTTGTCCTTTTGTTTTCCTCTCTAACTTCAAACTAGGCTATCTCTCTCTTTCTGTATCACACACAGACACTGGATCCACCCCCACCCCAAGTTTCCCTGGACACTGCCCCTGGCCTGTGCAGAAGCTGAAACTGGTTGCGATGGCGATGGTGTTGCTAAGAGAGCCAGGAGGCCAGGGTGGGGGAAGGAGTGTGGGCAGCCCAGCAGGGCAGCAGCCCCCCTCCATGTGTGTCTGAGCGCCTTAGGCTCTGGTAACGGTGTTCCCAGCTGGCTGCCATGGCAACGGCAGGCTTGGGAAACTATTCATCACAGTCTGGACAGGTTCCCCAGTCTGCACTTGTGCTTTCTTTTCCCTAAGTGGCTAATTGAGGTGTGAAAGGGTCTTCTGTGAGTGGGCAACAGGGACAAAGGGCAGAGGGTTGGCACTGAGCAGGCCCCCCAGGAGGCTAAGAGGCCAGGGATGGGGGCTGAGCCAGCTCCCTAGCAGAGGTCCTGACTACTAGAGAAGCAGCCCAAACAGAGATGCCCATTCCTCTACCAGGGACTTCTGCCTGTGAGCTCTACTTCCTTGCCCAAAAGCCAAAAAAGAAAACCCATCAGTTCCACCAGTTATGTCCCTGGTTAGCCTGCAGCCAGGTGATACCTGGTGACTTCTAGCACAGCCATTCAAAAGATGTGATGACTATGGATTTTTCCTCAGGCTGACCAGAAGAGGTTGTATGGGTAAAAAATTGGGAGTGGATGGTCCCTGAGTCTCATGCAAATGAGACCAAAGGGCAGTGAAGTCAAAGCAGAATAAGGCTTTGTCATATTCCTGAAGCTACCAATACGGTGGTCTGGTAATAGATGCTATTTAACATTATTGTCTTCCAAAAGCACCCTTCTTGTTGCCTTTTATCGAGTGGTGATTAAACATTGTACCTATCTCAATTCAATATTTAAAGCAAGGTTTTTTTTGTTTGTTTTGTTTTGTTTTTGTTTTTTCTGGCACTGGAGTTGGAACCCAGGGCTTTGTGCATGCTAAGAGCACACTCTACCACTGAGCTACACCTCCAGCCCCAATGCAAACTTCTAAGTGAAGTATTTCACAGAAAAGGAAACTGGGTCTCAGAAAGGTAAATCATTTGCCCAAGGTCCTGCAGCCACAAAATAGTAAAAAGCTGACATTTGAGCTTGCATCTGTCTGCTCATAAATCCTGTCTTTCAGTGATACACCAGCAGACAGCAGAGGGGCCAAGTCTATGTGAACATGATCTTTCACCTCTTATGACTAGAAGAAGCACCTGAACTGTGAGGTTCAGTGTCCCAGTGATTGAGTGCCTCTCTCCAACCACATCCAACCACTCTCCAGCAATGGTCCAATTTCTTTAGTAACCAGAATCTGTTGCAGTGATCACTGCACAGTTGTTTAAAAAACACATGTTCCTCTGTGGCCCAGAGTTCTAATAGCTTTGTGGTGACTCCTGTTCCCCCAAGGAACAGGATCCTCAGTGAGACACACTGGACCATCCACTGCATAAGCAGCCAGAGGACCATCTCCTGGAGATTGCTTGGTTGACTCTGCTATCAGAAGCTCCGTGAGCAAAGGGAAGTGGTTAGGCCTGGCTGGAGTAATGGAAAGAAAGGTAAGCATTTAGTAGATCTAGAAATCTTAGCAGCACATTTGTTTCATTTTCACAATAATCCTATAAGGTTGTTAGTGTTGCCACTCATATTATGGTGTGAGAAACTCAGCCCAGAGGAGTCAGGTAACTTGAATCAGGCCATAAAGGACTAATGCCCAAATTTAACTGGCTCTTAAGTCTGTACTATTAGTCTGTACTATTTCTATTCCATCCTCTGACCTCCCACAGATACTGGCTGTGCCACACGGCCTGGCAAAGCCAGAAATTCCCAATTCGGCCTCTTATCTGGGAGTCCAAGCAGTGTACCTTCTTCCTCAGGGCTCCCTCACCCACACAACAGATGGACATCTTTCTTCCTCTGGCTATTTTTATTTCTCTTTTACCATTCTTCTTACCCTCCTGGCTCAGTCCAAGCAGGAGAGCAGGAGGAGAGCTAGCAAGCTAGAAACCAGAATGAGGCTCTCAACCCATCTCCTCTAATTACAGGCAGAATAGAAGACAGTGGACTCTTCAACATCCCTGAGTGCCAGGGAGGCACCATCAGGGAAGCCTGGAGATGAAGTTTTGGTCCCCAGCTTGGTTGCAATTCAGGGTGTGCCTACAAACTTTCCTCTTTGGTCTGTGCTGTGATTTCTTGGAGGAGGCTTTCACACCTACAGCCCCTGCCAGGATCATGGGATAAGACAGGGTCAGGCAAGTAGTGTGCTTAGTGTATACTGTTTTCATTCTTTGAGATGGACTCATTCAGCCTTGGTCTGCCCTTCAATCTCCAAGCCAGAAAGAAAACTCGAGCTTAACTTGATTTTAGGATCATGACCTTTTGGGGGATCAATTCTTAGGAAGTAGTTTATAGTCATGGGAACAGCTCAGGATTGGGAATCAGAAGACCCATGTTCTATTCCCAGTTGTGCCACCAACAAATTTGTTGATCTTAAACCAGTCACTTAGCCTTCCTGGGCCTCAGTTTCCTCTTTTGCAAGAATCAGACCAACTAGTCCAATCTAATATTCCAAACTGCTTCTCTGAGCTCTATAACTTCTTCTTCTTCTTTTTTTAATGTAGGAAAGTTCTTTTTTTTTTTCAGTTGTAGATGGACACAATGTCTTTACTTTATTGCTTTTTGTATGTGGTGCTGAGGATCGAACCCAGGGCCTCACCCACGCGAGGCAAGCGCTCTACCACTGAGCTACAATCCCAGCCCGCTCTATAACTTCTTAAATATATTCCACATCCCCCTGGACTTAGCTGACCACCCCCAAAGGTATGATGTCCCTTTCCTATCCACACCCTGCCAAGATAGAGAGTATAAGGTAGTTGGTTTGTTGGTGTTATGACTTCTTTTCTTTTCAAGCAGGAAGTCAAATTTAAATTGCACCCTGATCAGTACCAAAGCACTGATGCTCAGGTCTCCTACACAATGGATTACATAAAAACAGCTCACCTCTTATCTCCCTCTCTCTTTGTTCCTGCTCTTTTCCAATCATTCAGTCAAGTAATATGTATTAAGTGGATGTGTCTGCAAGGCACTGCACAGAAATATAATCCAAAATGACAAGGTCCTTGTCCAAGAGGAACTTAGAATTCCGTAAGGATACAATACAGACGGGAACATTAAAGGCAGCCTGCTGCCCTCATGCAGTGGGAGAGGATAAAGGATTTTTTAATGCCTTTAATGTTTTAACATTTCTTTTCCCCCCTTTAGTTGTTAATTTTACAGTGCTATCATGTTTTTGGTGTTGGTCTTCAAGCCATGATCCTGTCTTCTGCCTTCTCATTCATGAAGAAAGTCAAACTGCTCTAAGACATTAGTACCCTGCTCAGCAGACCCACCATCCTTGCCCTCTCCTGCTGGGTCCTCATTTTTGTACCCTGATATGCCAACATCAGGTGATGTGACATTTCTGTAACCCAGGTTCCTGTATCTCTGCAACCTAATGCCAAGGTCTGAAGGCTTTAATATTCTAGCAATGACTATGGAAGCAAATGATGGCCCTCTTAGCAGATAGAACTCATAGAGACAGTGGAGATCTGCCTTCCTCCTCTCTTGAGATTCCCTGGGCTTTGAGGCATCTCCATGTTCCTGAGTTCTTTCTCTGAATTACCTCACTAAGCTTCACAGAGGGCAAATGCTGCTTGCCGCCTCTTCTTCTTTAGTCCTGACACCTAAACTCTGCACATCTGCTCATCAATCACAACTTCTCTAGAGATCTTTATAATGTATGAAGGACTTGGTCTTACAGTTTCTCATTTAATCTTCTCAGCAATGCAGTGAAACAGGATTATTATTGCTCCTTCTTGACAGAGAAGAACCTGAGACTTGGAGAGATTTAGTGAGTGGTCCCAGGCTTCACAGCAGGGCCAGTTGAGCTGAGCTGGGACCTCACTGAGCTCTTATGGTACTTCTATCTCTTGCGTGGTCTTATATAATTAAAGGGAGGTCCTGCCTCTGCCCACTGCATTCACCACTCCCCTAAAATATCACATCACCTACTTCCTCAGGTCATCTGAAGGGCTCTGGGAAGCTCCAGCTCTCACTCTGTTTCGTCTTTCTGCACAAGAGCACAGACTCAACATAACAACATCTGGATTCCACAGAAGAAGGAGTATAGCAGATGAAAGGAGCAGAGGTGCTCTGGTGCCCCTTCTAAGGACCAGGCAAAGGGCCCCAGACTAATGTTAGGTACCTCATCAGGGAGATCAAGGGTTAAATCACATAGTGCATTTTTGCTTATTAGGGTTGATTCCTTTCCTAGATAGTATAAAAAAATAAAAATTTAGGACTTTGGCCCAGGAGCCCCATGCAAAAACTAAGATGCAGCTGGTTGTGGAGGAAAAGTCAAGCTAGGGTGACAGAAGAAGTCTCAGGGCTGACCTGCTGTCTTTGGCTAATGGAGGCTAATGTATGTAGGCAGGGGAGGGAGGTATCAGGAGCTCTCCTTGGAGAAGAGGAAGTCTGCAATCTCATAGCTGCTTAGAGCTCCAGAATGAGGCCCACATCAGTCTACATGGCTGATAAACAAACCTATCACAGATGTGAGTTGGGTGGAGGGGCTAAGCCCACAACCCTCTTTGTGTTCTTAAAGGAGAAGTGCACAGGAGGTACTGGGGGCTTAGACCAGAGTCAGGAGCCATGGGAGAGGCAAGCGACAGCCTAACTCCAGTCCATTCATCATGGACCCTGCTCCTGGCCACCTTCCAACTACCTTGAACCTACTCTGACTCCTTTGGCAGTGAGAAGACAAATTTCAATGAGTCAGGCTTCAGAGGAGGTAGACAGGAAGCAAAGACAGGTACAGTGATGGAAAATGAAGAAAGGACCGGAACTCAATGATCTAGGGGAAAGGAAAAAGAAGAGAAGGATCCTTGAGGCCAGATGATAACTAGGCAGAGAAAAGAGATGGAGAAAGCACAAGGGGTGGGGGAGTAACATGGCAGTTAGCATGTGAGGACAAGGGGACATAGCAGTCCCCACCCACTCTTTACACTGGTAGACCATGTGAAACCAATAGGCTGGTAGAAACAAGCACCAGATGGTGCCAGATCCTGCCACTCATATTTCTCTCTCCTTCCCTTCTCTTCCATCATTGCTGCCCCTTCCCCTGGGGGCTGAGCAAGGTCCTGCTGGGCTTCTCACCCCTCCTGCCCTTGAACTGCTACATTCTGCATCCTTCTCTCTCTGTTCATTCACCTGCCACTATCAAGGGCTGAAAATCCAGAAGCTAAGATTTTGATTCCAGCCCTGATCCTCAAATGCTGGGCACTGCTGGTGGAGTGACTTACAGTCTGAACACTGCCATTTCTTCATTTAAGAACCTCCCGTGAGAGTTGTAAGGGGATAATAGAGTGGATGTGAAAGGATTGTAAAAGCACAAGAGGATAGACACTTTGGATCCTAAGTTTATTTCCAGGACTGATTCCTAGGATTTCGTTAAGGGGAGATACTCCATGTCCTCTACAGTGTCACCTATACACAGGGCTGTGATTTTTGTTTTTTTGTTTTTGGTGGGCCTCAACACACATTACAGCTGCTCTGTCTGAATCAGAAGAGACTTTGCAAAGTAAGCCCCACTTGCGTAGAAAGTAGGTGAGTTTATAGACACCTTCTAGACAATCTAGACTATTGTCTGAGACAGGGTCCTAGAATTAGAGACTAAGAAGTATTATTCCTGAAGCAGATCTAGTCTTTCAACATAAAATAATCTAGGTGAATTTTCAAGGAGCCACTGAATATGTATGAGAAAGAGGTGGGGAGGATGAATATGAATGAATATAGGGGAAATAGCAAAGAAACAATAGAAAAATGATGGATAAAAGCAACGGAAGGAAGAAATTGAGACCTCAAGTACCAAGCATGAATGTGGTTGGATAGAGACAGAGAGAAAGAATGGGGACAAACAAGGAGCAGGGAAAAGATTCTGGGAGAGAAATAAGGAGGCCGAGAGGAGCTAAGCCAGGCAGCCGGTGGAGCAGGCAGATGGAACAACAGAGACAGAGAACAGAGCCACAGAGTGGGCATGCAGTGAGGCCTGGCAGCCAAGCCCTGTGGATTTCCGTGGGAAGCAGATGCTTAGATGGGAGCAGCAGCTGATGGTCCCTGAGCACGTGCATCCTTGTTGACTCCAGGCCCAGCACAGCCTCCTCGGCAGCCAGCCTGAGCCTGGAGGAGCAACTCAGGTCCAGAGAGGCAGATGAATGACAGCCCTGCCCCTTTGGGGCCTCTACTTCTTCTCCACCATCCTCCTCCAGGCTCCACCCACTCGCTCAGTCTTCATCAGAGGCTTCGTGAATCCAGGGAAGCCATGAGCTGCCGCCACCTCATGCCCGGAAGGAAGAGGGCTGCGTTGGAGGGGTGAGTGTGAGCCACCTCGTGGTGTGTTTAGCTCTTTCTGGGGTGGAAGCGTTTGCCGGGGTGTGCATGCTGGCGGGAGAGGTGGGAAGGAAGAGAAAGACTGAGGCACAGCGCTAGTGCCAAGAGGCTATGTCCCGGCAGCACTGCTGGCAAGGGGAGGGGCTGCATAGCTCACCTCCCTCCTTTTGGCAAACAACTGCCTTCCCAGATCACCCCTGCACCCCAGTCCTCTGGCTGCCCTGCCAAGGCCATCTACAGTCCTTTCTATCACCCAAGCCAGCACACTGCCACAGCCTCTTCTAAGCCAAAATGAGATGAATGGATCCTGGGTCAAAGAAAATTGGGGTTTTTCTAGCCTTACTCTCTCCAGCTGCTACCTAAGGCCATTTTCCTATCACTGCTGCAGAGAGAAGTGTTTATGGGACTCTGGTATAGATGACACCAAATTCCCTCTGGTATGAAGGAAGCTCAGAAGGTCCTGGGGAGAGAGAGGTTTCTACCAGGACCTAGCCCTCTTCCCAGTCCAAGATAATGCCCATGCTGCTCCCTTCACCCACCCACATTGACCCCCTTCAGAAATGGCACCCTGAAAACACTGCAGTGACACTTGAACATCAGACTCCCGGTTGTTCCTGGGGCAGTCCTTCACTAGTCCCACACCCAAGGTCAGGGGTTTTTGCCAGTGGTCTCTGAATGGACAAGAGTCACCAAGCCCTAGGAGGGATGGTGGTACAGGGAATGAAAAGGGGACATGGAGTGCAGTATCAGAATGCAGACACAATACAAGTGAAAGACAGGTACCATGGGAGCCAGATGGGCTAAGAAGAAACAGAAGTTAAGTAGGAAGAGACGGATAAACAGCAGACACCAAGCAACCAGCTAAGCATATGCTTTGCGAGTAGGCAACACAAGCACCCAGTAGGGTTCAATTGGGGGAGGGGACATGGACTCATAGAGAGGGGGACATGGCTTTTCTGGGGGATGACTGCTGCCTGGTCAGAATTAGTGATCTAATCCATGAAGCCTCAGAAAAATGGAGCTGCAGCTAGTGCTGGCAAGAAAAAGAGGCTTTTGGCAGGGAGGGGAAAAAGAGTGCTTAGGCCGGTTGCCCAGGGGATCCATCTTAGTAGAAGAAACGCAGCCCCAGACTTGAAAGTCTGAATAGCCAGGTGCTATTTTCAAGACCCTGGAGCACAGACCCCTAAAACTGAATCGGCTTCAGGGAAGGAGTATAAGGAGAGGAGCAGAGGATTTCTACATGCAAGCTCAGGAAGTCCTTGAGCCCTGCATGTGCAGGTTTCCCCACTAATGAAGCTCATCTAGGCTAAAACCCTCAGTCTGGGTGATGTCATCCCTTTCAGCTCTAGGCAAGGAAGGGGTGGAGCCAGGCTGCAGCTTTGCGGAGTTTTCAGACTCCACCCCCAGACCAGTCTCTGCTTCTGGGCCTCTTGGCCATGGATTTCTTTCTGATCAGCTCTGCTAGAGGCCAGGTGCTGCTGCAGAACTGGAGGGAGGAGGAGGTTCTACCAGAGTCACCCCTACAGAAAGCAGGTCCTGGACAGGGAATGAGCTTATCTTACCTGGCCCCTCATTCACCACACCAGTGTTCTTCCCACAATCATTAAAGGAAGTCCCAAAGTTTTGAAGAAGCCCAGTTTCCTGGTACCCAAGCCTCAGCCTCTCCTTTCCCCTGGCATGTCAAGAAATGGTCAAATGTGCTGCCAAGTACCAGGTGTCCCACTGGAATTTCTTCTCTGAATACTGATGCAGAGAAGAGTAACTGAGGGAGACAAGCAGCACCCTGGGTCTATTAGTGCTGAACTAAAGGAATAAAGGCTCTGAGCTGAATCTGAGCCTGTTCTAAGCCCTAAAGCCAGCCAGTGCTCCTGCAGAATGGTCCCTTCACCTCTCACATGTTTGCACTGGACATAAGCCAGGCCTATCCCAGCAGCTGGCCTCTTTCCAAAGCTGGCATTGGCCCCAGCTTCCTGCCTCCCTTCTTCTTTTCGTAGTCTGTACTAGCCTCTGTGGCTTGGAGCCTTAGGGTCTCTGAACTGGGCAGTAAAATTACCATGCCATAAGCAGATCTTATGTTTGGAGCTTGAAGTGTCCAGGTGCTAGATATGGAAGTGCTAGTGGGGATTGCCTCAGGCAGCCCCATACCTGCCAGGAGTAGCACAGGTGCAAGAACTAGCCCCAGTCTGGTCTGTGAAACACCCCACCACAGGGGCTCTTGTCTGGACTCAGCTGCTTGGCATAGCCCCAGTGCCCAGGAGCAGAGAGTAGCTTTCCCAGATGCAAGCCCTCAGAAGCCTGGGAGCCAGGCCCACGTGTACCCACGTGCCTAGGGCAGATGCTCAGCTCAGTGCCAGGGCCCTCTTAGTCCTCACCAAGCTTCTGGCTCTATATGCATGTGTCTGGAGCAGACAAAAGTGAGGATGAGGGTGACAGTAGCAGGAGGAAAGGAGGGTCTGAGAGTATAATTTCTACTTTGATTCATTGAGCCCTGGACCAAGGGTTTCTTGGCAAGATAAGCACCAGGGTCAATATGTCAGGAAAATGCTCCCCCTAATTTTGTCAGCTCATGAACTTTACACATGGAACAAATCACCCTAATTGTCCACATTAACATGCATATTACACTTTCCAGTCTGCTTTCTTATACATCAGATTCTCTTAACACTGCGATGGTGAAGACAAAGCAGATAGTAAGTTGATTTAGGGATAGGGAAATTGAGGCAGAATTTGAGTATTTATGGAAGGCCTCACAAAACACATGAAAGTAGACAAAACTAAATGAGTGAAATAACTTATTATGAACACCACTAAGCTGAGCACAGGGGCACCTAGATATCTAGTATGGTAAACATTCCCCTGTGTCACACTGCTTCCCATTTTCAACTCAAAATGAAGACACAAAGCAAAGTGAGTAGGAGCAGATGTTTCCACCCAGATTGCTGCTTGAAGAAGGAATGAGAAAAGGAGAGCAGGGCAATTATGTTATGAAGTGAGCTGTCACATGACGTTGGCCCGGGTGAAGGGGGCAGAGCTTGGGATAGAGAAAGGGGGCTGTGGCCAATGGGTGTGGCCTGGATGGAGAGCATGAGTGGACGTGGTCTGTCTGGAGGGGTGTGGTCCACTGTGAAAATGCCGGTGGTGTGTAGGCTGTTATATCTGTGTGCATAGGATGTGCCTTTAGGACTGCATTTGTGTTGGGTGCGTACATGCATGCATATATACACTGTGGGTTTTATAAGGACGTGTTAGGAAAAGTTTTATTGCATTGACTTTGAGATAACCGTTGATGTTAATATATAACACGTGTTGACCACAAATGCATGTGCCTAAAGGATAAAAAAGGAAAACAAGAATAAATTTGTGTGAAGATGTGAGTAGGTTCTATACATATTTTTAGGGGTGACTAAGAGAAAAATTTTACAGACAGGGTCAAGAACGTGTATGGAAGCTGGGTGCGGTGGCATACACTTGTAATCCCTGCACTTTGGGAGGCTAAGACAGGAGAATTGTGAGTTCAAAGCCAGCCTCAGCAAGGGCGAGGTGCTAAACAACTCAGTGAGACCCTGTCTCTACATAAAACACAAAATAGGGCTGGGGATGTGGCTCAGTGGTCGAGTTCCCCTGAGTTCAATCCCCAGTATCAAAAAAAAAAAAAAAAAACCAAAACACTAGCACCCTGTCAGAGGGTTTTATCCAGAGGTCTCTGGCAAAACTCTGTCCTTGCAAAGGGATTCTTTGAGGACCTCCTACTTGGGACAAATGGGTGACTGTTCCCAGGCAGCTCTGACAGAGCCTGTGTGGCCTTTGTAGCACCTCCTCCTTCACTCTACTCCCCTCCCAGTTCTTCGGAGGACCTGGAGAAACCTCAATCTTAGGCAGATCAATTATGGCTAATAACATTTAAATTCTGGCCTAGAGGTGCAGAGGGGGCCCTGGGAAAGAGGAAGGAAAATGTGGCATGGATTCTAAAGGAGGGATTTGGAGTTATCAGATCTTTTTTTCAGATCTTGAAGTGTCCAGTCCCACCCTCCTGGATGTCTGAAACCCAATCCCAGACTTCCTGAGCCCACCCCTTTTGTGTTGAAGCTATGACTGGTCTAGAAGGCTTGTGCTCTGGGGGCAACAAGAGCTGCCCACATCCACATCCCTATGGGGAGGCAGCCCATCGCACCACGGAGCAGACAGGTTACCACTCTCTAGTTTCCCAGCCAGTGCCCTAACCAAAGAACTAGTCTCTCAGCAGTGTGGCTCTGGCTTTCCTTAGTGCCCCTTTCAAGACAGACATGTGCCCCTAATCCTGGGGAAGCAGAGAGCCCTCCCACACCTACACACTCCCACACCTGCTATACAGGGAGATATCTACCGTGAGCACAGAACCCACTTCTCCTCCATCTCCAGGTGTTCTGGTTGTGCCAAGCTTTCCCCTGTGGAACTGAGATTTATAAGGCTGTAACCTCTGCCAGAGCAAAGGCAGCATCAGCTTTAATCACAGAATGGGGTGCTAAATCTTAAGGCCTCTGCAGCCTTGGCCCCAGCAGTCAGCCTCAGCCACAAGGGGAAGAGTGATCTCAAGGAGGAGAGCAGGGGTCTGGGCATGAGCAAGAGCACAGACAGTGAAGCCCTTGAGGGCAGCCAGGAGTTCTTTCCAGGACTCAGGTTCCCACCACCTGGGAGGTCTGCAGTACCAGAGGAGGTGAGGCTCTCTTTCTTCCTCTTCACCCTCAGTTGAAGGCACACGTGAATGTCAATGTGGCAGACATTCAGGGCACACATGAAAGAGCTGGAAGGGACCTCAGCTCTACTTCCATGTCCTAACCCTCCCAACCTTTTCACAAACAAGAAAGCTGGAACCCCAAAGAAGGGAAGTGATTTGCCAAGGTCACAGAATTCATTTGGGGACTATATCAAGATTATAATTTGTTATGATTTTTGTCATTTTTCCCCACCACTTGCTGGAACTTAGAAATATTTTGGAAGACTAGGCAGTGGCCAGCTTCCCTTAATCTGTACTGGTAAGACACTATGATTAAAATTCTGCTGCATAGCTCTTGCCAGGAAATGCAATGATATATCCAACCAGTGTCAGCAGGAGCATTTGCCTCCCACACTAAAACAGGGACTCTAAGCCCAAAGTCCATGCTTGAGCTTCCTGAAACTCATAGCCCCTCGAATTGTAGGCAGGTTTTATTGTCTATGCTCTGGACATTTTTTCTGAATAGGGGTCTATTCCTTTGATTTACAAAGGAATTCACATCGACAGGGTTGAGAATCATTGTTTTAAAGCATCAGGAATCTAGGATTCAGAGAAATCAGAGCTTAGAAATCAGTTGCTAGGCACCTTAGCAGCATTTAGGGACCTAAAAGAGTTGGACAATTGTTCCTAGTTTTATGAGTAGATATTTTGCTGTAGGAAAATGTTTCTAAGCTCTAGAATATAAATTCCTCAAAGGTGGGTTTCTGTTCCATTTTTTCCCCTACTTCGGGTATCTTAGAGCCTGGGTCTATGCCTGGGCATAATGGGTGAAAATACAAATTTGATAATTAGATTGATTTATTAATCTGCTCAGTAATTACCTTTCATTACCACTCCTACTTGTTCTCCAACAATCACAAGAATTGCTGTCATTAAAGGACCCCTGTGTCCTTTAATTATTTTGTAATTCAATGTTATAATTCAAGACCTTTTCCCTATACTGTTAAAGATGGACCACCTTGGGGAAATCAAGGCAGTGCAACCAAACCCTGAGTTCAGACTTCCTGGCACAGTTTATGTTGTGCTCAACTGTCCAAGTGCCTTCAGGAAGGCTGAGGCTTTAGAGGTAGAGGGAGGTCTCTGGGGGTAGGAAGCCGATGTAAATGTGCTATTTGCCTTGGGATACCAGCAAATAGAACAGAATTGAAAAATTCCGGTTCAGATTCTACACCTCGGGAGTCTGCATTCTTAGGCATAAAAAGAGAAGAGTTCTAGATCAGACCAGGGGCAGGCTGGATCTGGGCTCTAACTCCTCTGCCTCTGTGTAGATTCTGTTTACCCCTCCCTCCCTTGCCCCACTTTGCAGCCTTCACAGCAGCTCAACTGTTAAACCCACTGAGAATTAAGTGGAGGTGCAGAGTGAAGCTTGTTGTGGGACAGAAAAAGGCCCTTTATGAGGAGGGAAGAGGAGAAGCCGATTCTCAGGACTCCAGCTGGGCCAGCCCTCCTTTTCCTCTGGCCTCACCCACAGTAGCTGGAACCTCCCATGGAGAGATGAGCTCTGAGAGGCTCTCTGGTGGACAGCTGCTGCTTCTGTCTGGAGCTATAAATAGCCTCCTCTCTGACCATGTCCAGCTCCAGCTGGGCCAGAGCTCTGAAGAGGACTCAGAAGCAAAGGGATATAAAGAGTGAGGTCAGAAACAAGTGCCCCTAAAGTGGGCAAAGACCAAGTGAGACAAGGGCAGAGAAGGGACAGATTTGGGGCCCACATCTCAGCTGGGGTTTTCAGAAACTCCTTAGAAGGGAGATAGGGTTCCTCACCCCTGAGTTTCTGAGGGGAAATGAGTCATGTAGAGATTAGGCAGACTGGCCTGAGTTATATCTAATGTCCAATATGAATGAAGTGCTCATATGCACCAGGCACTGCTTTAAGATGTAAAGGGACCCAGTAATATATGTATTGGTATTGTTATTTCCTTTGACAATTGAAGAAAGGAAGGTCCAAAGACATTAACTCACCAAATGCATAGAGCCAGAAAGTGGGGCTGGATTCTGCCTTGGGCAATCTGAATGCAGAGCCCACATCCTCAGCCACAGCCTGGGCCACAGCTGAGATACCAGCTCAGATAGGGCATGAAGAGGCTGAAGAAGAGGAAATGAAGTCCCAGAGTTGCCACACGGGGTCAACACCAAGTGAGATGGGCCTTGTGACCACAGGCCCACCTACTAGAAGAGCTCATTATAATCCTAGACTTGTGACATGTTCCTAGGCCCAGAGCTCTTTAGCTCCTCCCTTGGATTTGCTTCCACTTTTTAGGTAAATCCTCTCTAGGTGCCTGTTCATGCTCCCATGCCCTGACAAGGTGCAGCAACATGATGCCCAACTGACTCCATGGGTGTGGGAGTCCTAAGATACTGAGGAAAGCAGATACAGTCTTCCCAGGCTCCTAAGAAACCATAAGAGTATAGGAACAGGGCAGGAGGGCCAGCTAAGTGTAGTTGGAGAGGAAGTTATTTACATGCTTAGAGTAAAGCAGATTAGGATTTCACAAAGGCTGCATGAAAAAGTGGTAGAGAATAGAGGAAAGGACACATGGAAAAGAGAGAAGGAAAATAGGAGAGAAGGAAGAAGAAAGATAAAAGAAAAAGAGAATGAGAGAAGAATAGCATCCTCAATGATAACTGTCAACCTGGCCCTTCTTTCTCAGCCAGCAGAGCCTCAGAGAAGAAGGCCAATCCTGCTGAGCTGAAATGGAGATGAAGAGCACAAAGGCAGGGACAGAGCCCCAAGTCAGCAAGCGTGGATAAGGGAGAGAGGGAGTGTGGTGGCTCCATATAAATGCCCAGATGCCTCTGTTGAGCTTGCTTAATGCAATTAACAAAACACATTCATAAATCTTGCATGGCGTGCAGAGTTGTCACCTCTCCTCAAGTGCAGAGGCCAGCTCCAGAGATGCCCTGAAGAGGGCTGTCTGACCTCTCCAGCATCTGGACCTCCTGAAGAAGGAAGTAGTATAACCTTAGTAGGGCAGCAAGACTATCCCCTTCCTCCTGAGCCCCATTGCCATGGTAGAGGGGAGACCAGAAAAATACATAGAAACCAGAAGAGGTGGGAAAAGGGAGATAAATTTGCATTTTCATATGTGTTTGCAGGGTGCTGGCCAGTAGTTCATACCTTCTGAGCTCATTATGCGGAAGGTCCCAGAATCACCTTTTAGAGGGTAATTTTTCCTTGAAGGACAGAGCAGTAGAGAGTATAGGAGACCGAGGGCTCCTCTGTGGTGGTGTGAGCATGACTTGTCAATATGTTGGTGTTGGTGTTTGTGTTTGCATGTGTGTGTCTGTGTTCAGTCTGGAAAAATGGTGACTCACATTAACTGGGAGCTTTCTGATCTGAAAGCTTATATTCAGCTATTTTTATCTTCTCTTGTCTCTTGGCCCTTTTTCTCCCTTTGTCTTTCTCAAATGTACAGGGATTTGGGGGCTATGAGGGCTGTGTGTGTGTGCATGCACTAATTTAAAGCTTGGGCCCAGAGGTGGTTTCCCCTTTGAGGTGCAGAAATAAATGTACATATGGGCTCTGTGGGTGCATAGAGGGGATGCAGTCATGATACACATTATCATGTTCTATATGCACATGTGCATTCTTTGCATATGTGCAAGCACAAAAAGGCCAGGATTGTCCCTGGAAGGGTATAAATCACCTGCCCAAACTCTTTGAGGGTTGATGTGTCGCTAAACACTATGTATATTTTCCATCTATAACTGCCTCCCCCACCACTCATAGGAGTGTGCTTTACCCACCTCACACCAACCAAGATGGGCATGTTCACATAAATACATGGCCCATGCCCATCTTACACCAACCCTGGTGCCCATACTCGCATGAACACATAGCCACAGGCATAGTTCTAGGCCCCTGTCTTTAGGAGGGGCCCTGATCTCCATGTCTTCTCTATTCTCTGCCCAGTCGCCTTGTTCCTTATCCAAAAGTTGTGATACCTTATGTAGCAAGCCACAGACTCTGCTGATGGTCAACAGAGAACAAAAAATTTCAGCTACTGTGCTGGTCTTCTGTGACTCATCCCAGCCCCCCAGCACCTTTGGCCCAGAGGCACCTCTCCCCAGGTTAGCAGCTATGTGGAGCCTAAAAAGGCCTAGAGACTGGGCAGAGACTGAATGCTGCCCTACTCCTGTGAGCTCTGTTTCCCTAGCCTGAAAAGAGGGAGAAAGGAGAGTGAACTCTGATGGCCATCTGCTTCAGGAGCCAATGTGTATCAACCTGGGATGGACTGTATGCTTCAGGGTTCTGGAATGCCTAGGGGTGCCTGGACCTTGACTCCGTGTTGATGTGACAATATATATATCCCAGTGTCACAGCCTGTGTTAGTCAGCTTTTTATCACTTTGACCAAAATACCTGACAAGAACAACTAGAAGAGGAAATATTTATTTGGGGCTCACAGTTTCAGAGATTCAGTCCGTGGTCTGCTGACTCCACTGCTCTGGGCCTGAGATGAGATGGGACAGTGTGATGAAAGGGCGTAGCAAAGGAAAGCTGCTCAGCTCATGGCAATGAGGGAGGGGGTGGGAGAAGCCAGGGACAAGGTATAGTCCAAGGGCACATCCCCAGTGACCTACTTCCTCTAGACACACCCCACCCACTTGTAGTTACCACCCAGTAGTTCATTCAAAGTATTCATCTATCCAATGGATTGACAGGTTATAACTCTCATAATCTAATAATTTCACCTCTGAACATTCCTGTATTGCCTAAATCATGAGCTTTTCAGGAGAATAGCTCATATCCAAACCATAACACAGCCTGTAAGTGCACACAGCCTGTGACCAGTGCTTTCAGTGCCACTGTACTCATGGGGTAGGCCACACTGCCTGTCTTTCCACTGAGGCCTGCATGTTATACACTGGCCCACAGCAGCACATACTGGCATGCATACACTCTTAGAATATTGCATGAGAGATCAGATGGGACCATTATTACAGGCACAGAAGCAAGTACTGAGCTTCAAGACCAGCTTATTCATAGCTCAAAAGCCTCAGTCAACAGGGCTGAAATCCAGCTGTGTATTGCCCCTTAATCCACATCCTCTGCTGAGGACCTTATCAACCCAGAGGAGGGGCACAAATATCTCATTTGTCTTCCCAGAGTTATTGTGGCTTCTGGTATCCAAGTGGGCATTGGGCATCAGGTCCTGGAGGGAGCCAGTCATCTGTTCACCCACTCACTTCATTCCACGCCACAAATATCTGGGGATCGAGTGCTTTGTATGAAGCACTGAGTTGTCATTACAAAGCACAGGCCTGAATCTCTACCCCTGGATCTCTGCCTCCAGATAGGCTGGCAGGGAAGGAGACGTCTGCATAATTAGCCATGACAGAATATGCCCCCTAAGCTGTGTGTGCTTTTGGCTCAGGAGTAATAATTACCTCCTACTGGGGCCTTCACAGAGAGCAAGGCAGAGGTTTATGCCTGGGCCATAGAAAATGAATCAATTTCACCAAGTCTGGGGGAACTTTTCAGGTGGGGGAACTGGGCTACCTGAGAGTATGGTGCTGGGGGATGTACAAGGTTCAGGAGAGAGAAATCAGATCTTACCAGTAGATGACCAGGGCGCAAAACTTGCCTTGACTAGTCTCTGGCTTTGGGACTCTCACCTCAAGTTTTGGATTATCTGCCTTTCTTCTTACCTTACTTGGAAAGAAAAAGTCTGTCTTTTTTTAAATTTCCAGATTCTTTCTAAGTGGGTATCTTCTGAGCATTTGTAAAATGGAGATACTAATAGGACCTACCCCACAAGAATGCTTTGAAGATTAAATGAGGGGCTTTATGAAAAGCTTTTAACACAGAGCTAAGTAACTATGTGCTGTTCACGTCATTATTAGTCTATTGTACGGATTAACAGTGATTCTCAACCAGTTTTGTCTCCCAGAGGACATCTGACAATGTCTGGAGACATTTTTGGTCATTGCAACTGCTGGAGGTAGGAGGGCAACTGTTACTGGTATCTGGAGGATAGAGGCCAGTAATGCTGCCAAGTATCCTACCATGCACAGAACACCTACAACTATGGATAATCCACCTCAAGATGTAAATAATGCATAGGTTGAGAAACTCTGACCAAGGAGTTTTATGTTCTTCTAAAGCCAATGAGTTGATGTTGATTTTTAAGCAAGAAATGACATAATAAAATCTAAATTTTAGAAAGAAAACTGGAAAAGTTGTGATATGACTGGAGAGCTTGATTGGGAGGCACTGCAGATATGCAGATAAATAAAATTTGGTGAGAGAGTGGCTCTGAGTGGCAGTGAGACTAGAAGGAAGGCACAAATTCAAGGGAGTTGGCAACAGGAAAATGGAAAAACCTCACTGAGTGATGGAGGATGGAAGGGACAGGCACAGGGCATTTGGGGGTATTCTAAAGCTTGTAGCTTATGGGCTTGGGTGTATGGTGATGTTGCCTTTCAATAGCTTATAAAGAGAAGACTCCATGTGGGAACTGTGTTCCCAGTGACTATATTTGAGGGGGAAGCAGCTCTGATAATCTGGTCCTGAGCCATATCCCTCCAGTCCATCATCTCCCACTCAAGGAACCAATCTTCAGGAGACCCACAACTGCACCCATAGGTGCTGAGAAGAAATGGTCATCCAACTGCACCATTTATTTATCCTTTTCCGGTACAGTTATTGAATTAATGATGATAGTGAGGGCCTGAAAGAAGGAAAACCTCCCAAGGACTCTCAGCAAATAACCATAACCCACAGCTGTCCTCTTTTGTTGTTCCAGGATATGTCATATCCTTCATGTGATAGTAGTACCTGTGGCTGTCATAGGCAGGAAGGAAGGACTCAAGAAGTCCAGGGCAGACTTGATCAGCATATAGACTGAGCCTTATTATAACCCCAGTTCCCACTGCAAACTGAGCTCTGAAGACAAGTTTTATATGAATCAGAGAAGTCCCCAAGCAGTCAGTACTTCAGCATGAACCTGGGACTAATCCTGTCTTGTGCTTGGTGCTGGAAAAGATACTAGAGCAATTTAAGATGTTGGCTCCTACTCTCGCAAATGTTACAACTTCAATTAGGCCAGCAAGACTGACAGATGGACAATAATCAAAAGACACAGATAAAACACAACTAAAGAAGTCTCTGGTATAGTATAAGGGGCACTAGGTAGAGATTAGACCAGAGTTCCATCCTAGTCTCTGCCTCCCAAAGCTCTAGCTACCTCCAACTAAGTCATTGTCCAGATTGTGTGTGGTGGTGGCACATCTGATTGATTGGGCACCCTGTTGAGGAAGATCCTGAAGTAGTATACAGACTTAGCAGGAGTGCTGTGGTCTATTGGTGACTGGTGATGCCTGCAGTAGGTACCATACGGATGTCATGGCCATGTGGTTGCAGTTTATTAACTGATTTAGAGCAATGGATTGGGGTCATTTCTGAGGACTGTTCCAGATCTCAAATTCTCTACTTCAATGATCTAAGTGTAAAATGTCAAGATACTGACTGGAAGCACAATGAGGCAGAGATCTGTGTGGGCTGGAATGATCAGGGAAGGCTTTGGGAAGGAGGTGGCACTTGGGTGAGGCCTTGATATGGGGGTGTAAGTAGCTGTGTAAGAGGTGGGAGGACATTTATGAGCATGAAAATGGGGCTGAGCATGGGCTGTTCTTGGTATGGGAAGGAGGAGGCCAGCATTGCTGGAACACTGACTGTGATCAGGGCAGTTAAGTTTAGATACATGAGGCTGGTTATGGGTAAAAACAAGAGCCATCATTTCTTGAGAGCTTTCATGTGGTATACCACAGAACAAAAATGGTGTTCAACGCATTAATTATCTCTTCCAAGCCTTAAAACTCATCTGCAAGGTAAGTACTTGTTAACCAACCTTCCTTGTAAAAGTGGAAACAGAGCCCATTCTGCGACTTTCTAAAGGTCACCCCTCTTAAAGGTAGTAGAAACCAGCAATCAGCACAGGCAATATGGTTCCCTGTGCTCTGTGCCTTCCTGTCTCCCAGAACCTTGGCAATGAGCAACCCCAATGATGCAACTGAGACTTTCTGTATGAGTCTGTGGATTCTGAAGCCCAGAAACAGGATGGGAACAGCTGTAGACTGAGGAAGGAAGACTTTGTGCTTATTTGAGCTACCATACAAACTGATCCTAGTCAAGAATAGAGTAGAGTGGACACAGACCACAGGCAAGCACTAAGTGCCATGGATCATGGCTCATTTGAGACTTTCTGCAAGTCTTAAATAATCTCTTCGAAACAATGGGAAATGTCCCAACATTGTTGGGTAAGGCAGGAGGGAAATGCCAGAGACTTGGGGGCTCAGTGAAGGAGGGGTTGGGAATAGAGCCTATCATGGTCTAATCACAAGCTCAAAGGCAGAAGGCAGCAGCCTGAATAAAGATCTCATTTCAAACAAAGCTTAGCTCTGCCTTTGCCCATAGCCACAGCCTCTGGCTGTCTCCATGCTGTCCCTGCCTGGCACCTGGTGGTGCACCTGGGAATTTCTGTTCTTTTTCCCTCTTTTGCTAGCCCTATCTCCTTCCTTTTCAGGTTCAGAAGCTGCTTCAGCCTCAACATTCAGCTTGTACTCTCAGTTCAATGAGACCCAGAAAGGTCCTATTGTAGGTCACCACCACCTAAGCAAAAGGAGAGACTATGTCTTCTCTTGCTTTGATCATTCTTCCACCATTTTGTCCCAATCCTCTAGTAGTACTCAGGTGTGCCCGCATGGCTTAGAAATTTAAGTATGGAAAAAAAGCCAACCTAGGAATGCCCCCATACTCACCTACAACCTCCCTCTCTGCTCCCACTTCTTGATCTTTCAATTTCTAATCCCCTGCAATCTGAAGAGCTAGGGCTATAACATTGGGCTGAAAGATCCCAGGAACCACCATCTACTACTCCTCTTCCTTGCTTCCTTGGCTAAGCTCTCATTCTTGCTGTTTAGTATATGCTCATTGACAAAAGCCCTGATCTTATAACTCTATGCAGGACTACTTTCTCCTTTCTGGGCCACTGAGCCAGGGAGACCATCCTCATCGTTAGGAAATTCATCTTAATTTTCCAGCTTAGTTTCTCAAATGCATCTATTCCTTTTTGTTTCAGGGAGTAGCTGAGCATGATATGGCAATAACTCTATTCTTTAGTGTCCTGCCCTCAACAAAATCAATGCCTTATCTTATCTTTTTCAAAGCTATAGCCCCAAGCCAGGTGCAGTGGAGTATCTGTAATCCCAGCTACTCAGGAGGCTGAGGCAGGAGGATCACAAGTTCAAGGCCAGCCTGGGAAACCTAGACCCTGTCTCAAAAATAAAATTAAAGGAGGACTGGGGATATAGCTCAATGGGAGAGTATCCCTGGGCTCAATCTCTAGGATCAGAAAAACAGAACAAAAAACAAAGCTTATGGCCCCAGCTCCTTGGACCTGAAGCACAAGAAAGAATGCTTTCCTTCCAGCTAGTAACACAGGAGGACAAGCCTGGGCTCCTCCAGGATGCCTTTGGCTAACTTGAAGAGACCCTATGAAAGGGCCCACAACTCTCCACAGACCTCTGGGCTTTGCTACTTTTGTGCAATGGACCTAGTAGCCAGATCCTGTCAGTCAAGTGAGTCACCAGCATCCTTGCTCCTGCCAGACTAGGAACCTTTCTTCTCACCTGCTGCTTTATCTTTTTATGTGGCTGTTCATTCACATGCACACATAGAGATATCATTTTGGGCCCTGTCTGGAGCTGTTACTGACAACTCAAGTTGTGATTGGCAAATTGGCTTGCATGTCAGAGACAGGAAACCCAATGATGCATTTCTTTCTGCCCAAAGAGTGAGGAGATAAGAGAACAGAGATAGGCTGCATCTGCCCGGAATACTGGAGGGGAATTGTAACTAAAGAAATGATCACCTGTAGCTGCAATCCATTCAGACCCAGGAGCCTTCTTTGCTATGGGTGGGGTTGGGGGTGAATTCATCCTCATTCTCTCGTCATATATTGGACTGAAAGAGAAGGATGGAACACCTCCAGAGGGCATTGAGCTGTTCCCTGTTTGCTAAGACAACCTAAACTCTTTTCTAGTGGGGATAAAATATCTATGGCCTTTAGCCCCCATGTACTGCATCACAAGGATAAGGCAAGTCTCCTGATCCTGCAGGGCTTGGAGAAGAAAAAGCTGTTGCAGAATGACTGGCAGCCATTCTGATGCCATCATACTTTTGTTGCCTGTAGAATAAAGTCCCAGTTACATAAAGCTCCAGCTGACTTGGTATAAGTTATGACTAAGAAAACTTTCCAACTTTCCAAAGACAGTTGGTGATCCTCCACCCTCCGCCCATCAATTGGTGAGAACTACCCCCACAGAGAGGCAGAGATGAGGGCTCCTAAGCTCCCCGTGGCCCTGACTCATCGCACACATAAACACTCCCCAACGCTCTTTCCCAAAACAGTTCCCCTCCCACCCACCCACCCTCCTACCAGGGCTGGGTGACAAAAATGAACACCCCAGAGATTTTGCCAAATTCTGGGCCAGGGAACATAAAATTACCCATAGAAAATGGGAGGAGCAGACCTCCCACAGAAGCAAACAATGTCCACTGAAAGGAAAATCACCATTTGACTTACATGATCACTGTATTTTTTTTTCCAAATAACTTGGACCACTTTCCCTCAAAAAAGAGCTTAAAGCTCTAGTCATAAAATATTAAAGGTTAAAGGAATCTCAAAAGCCATCTTTAACACCTCTCTCTTTTCCTGTTTTCATGCACCTACCTATCCATTTTTAAAAAATTTTTAATCTATCTGGTCATTCATCAAATAGTTACTAAGTTACTACTGGAGACACAACTTTGTTTCCTTAAAGAGCTGTCCTCTAGTGGGTAAAGAACAAGTGAAAAGACTCTTGTAATAAGTGTGAAAAGCAGTATGACAGGAACAATGAATATTCTAAAAGCACATCACCCAACTTGGGAGAGTGGAGGGCATTCATGGAGACGTACAAGGAGAGGAATAATATTTTTAAATTGAGCTATGAAAAAGAAGAAAATTCCTTTTGTTCAATAGGAGGTCTGTTTAACTCCTCATACTATGTTCAACTCATACTATGTTTTGAGAGACCATTTGTGAACATGAATATGCATGGTATTAGCAAATAGAGTTTACTGCCAGATAAAGGAAAGTAAAGGTACAAATAGCTTAAATATACTATGAAGCACCAGATTATGCTCCCACGAGCAGGATCCATGCAGTTTCAAGGAGGATTTTAAGAGGAGATGAAGGGAAATTTCCAGGTGGGTAGATTAGAAAAAGCTCCATGGAAGAAATGGAATTTGAATTCACCTTGAGTATGGATAGGGTTTAGAGACACATATGGGATGGAGAAGGCATTCCAAGTCAAAATAAAGATACTAACAAAGGAGCTTAGTAGATAAAGATAATTAGCAAATAAGGATACTGAAAAAGGGAAGTAGCTTAGAGGTAGAGCACTTGCCTAGCATGTGTAAGGCCCTGGGTTCAATCCTAGTACCCATGTACGTGCACACACACACACACACACACACACACACACACACACTCATATACACAGTAAGGTAAAGCCCAGAGAGATTAAGCAAATTTCTCAGAGTCACAGAGGAGTTCTTCTGAATCCAACTGTAGTGTTCCTTGGACAAATAACATCTGCAATTTTCCCCTTGGGATGACTGGGTCCCTCTCCCTGATGGAGGAGTGCTTTAGCTGACTCTGCCATCCACAGAGGATCTCTCCATGGAAAGAAAGCAGACTCCAAGCTAGCCACCCACGCTGCTCTACTCTCTCTTCTGCATTTTTTGTAGGAGTTCATAAAACCTCGTAAAAAGGGTAGAACATCACCCTAACAGATTGAGTTAGGGTCTTACTTTGGCCCTTCTGGGTCTAGTTTGAAGTATTGGAATTCTTATAGCTGTTCTCCTTTCTTCCTTGCCCCATCAGAACACCCTGACCTGTGGCCTTTAGCATTAACTCTTCAGTGTTTTATGTACATGCTCAGTTCTGGGCTCATGTTCACGTAGGAGACTGTTTGTTAGTGCAAGTTCAAAAATACTGGGAACTTTACAAAGAATTCCCTTTGAGCAGTCAGCATACAACACCAGAAAACTAAGCAGTTATAGGGAACATTTGGCATTAAAGTGCCTGTTGGGATGTTAGGAATATGGAATTGTAATAGTAAGAATCAGCCACAAGGTGGTGCAGTGAGGCTAGAGAAAGGAAGGGCCAGGGTAGGAAGGGGATCCTCCTGGATCCTGCCGCAGCCCACAGTGGGAGCAGCCTGGCTAGCCCTCTTCCAATAAGGTTCTGATTAGGGCTTGACAGTGGGATTCTGGAACATGGGGGAAGACTCACAGAGGCAATTTTTCCTTTTTGTGCTCCTCTCCTTTTGTAAAATCAAGAGCAGGACCAGGGATACCTTCAGGCCACTGCAGTTGTATACTGCTCTGCAAAACCATCCCTTAGATGGAAGAGGCACAGCCTGTGCCAAGAGCTGAGAGATTCTGCTAGTGACAGGAAGTGTGTGTGTGTCCTTGAGGTTGGAGTGACTGGTAGGCAGGGTCAAAGATGCTTTTTTCCTTAGTCATTTAATGAGCTTCTTGGAAACAAAACCTGAGTTTTTGTTGCTAAAGGAAGCCACACCCTGGAAATCTGCTGTTTCCCCAGAATTGGATATTTTGAGGGGCTATCCTGAGGGATGGTTTGAATACTTCTAAGAAGCAGAGGAAAGCTTCCTTTCTGTTCTTCATCCAAAACGCATCCTACACATAGACTATGCAAATAAAAATTTTCTCCCACTTTGGTTCATATCTGTTGTTAAATACACATTCCTACAAATGTCCTTTTCCAGACACTTCTCAACAGTTTTCTGCAAACTGCTGCTTAAAACGTCTATGCACACACATACCAGGATAGACACAGCGTAATGCAGAGACAAAAATAATCTCATGCAGTTTGAGGGCAGAGCACCATTTGACCTTGGAGTGGAGCATTTAGTTCCTTCTTGTGCATGCTCAGCCTGGAGAGATGGAGGAGGAGAAGGAAAAGGAGAGATGGAGGAGGTTCTCAGAGTCCCGTTTGCAACCTTTGCTGCCTAGCTGGAGAGCAACAATACATAAGAGGGAGGCTTTAATTTGGAATTTTCTGTGAAGTCAGGAGAGTGAAGGAAGACACCCTCAGAAGATGCTGGTCTCAGAAGGGCTGGAAAGGACTTACCTTGGACCTTTGCACTTAGTCTTTGTAGGGCACGCAGGCATCACAGTGTTTGTTGATGCAGGAAAGAGGAGGTAGGGGCTGGGGTTGTAGCTCAGTGGTGGAGCACTTGCCTAGTCCGTGTGAGGCACTGGGTTCAATCCTCAGCACGACATAAAAATAAATAAAATGAAAGTATTGTGTCCATCTACAACTAATGTATATATTTATGAAAGAGGAGTATGTGTGTGGAGGTTGGAGTATAAAAAGAAAAAGTGAAAGATAGGGAAAGGAGGAGAAAAGAATACAAACCAAAGAGTAAGCCACAGGAAATAGAACTGAAAAGTGTCTGGAGAGCTAATTTATCAGCAGAAGAATGGGAATAATACGAAGCTCAAGTAAAAGGAATGCAATCTAAGGAGAGAATGGAGAAAGGGTGAGATCTGAGAACATGAGGGAGAGAGAGGGGGGTGGGTGGTGGTACGAGCTGTGCCAGGCCTGATGTGCAGCTGAGCTGGCCTGCCTGAGTGCAGCCAGGCCTGTGGGGAAGCCACTAGCTCATCTGTTACTTACAAGCACAAACTCCCCCTCAATCCTGATTAACAGGAATTAAGTGGCATATGGCTAATCCTCCCTGCCATGGTTATTAATACTCTTCAGACAGTGCAGAGAGAACCAGGCAGCATTCCTTACTCAGTCCAGAGGTTTCTCCTAGTCTGGCATTGGTGAGGGCGGTTTCTGGCCACCCACACCTGCTCCAGCCAGGAGGAGGGGAGGCAGAAGTGGCTGGAGAGCTTTCTGTAAGTCCTTAAAGGACTCTTAATCCTCTACAAGTGTGTGCTATGGGCAGTTCCTTCTTGCAAAATTCATCTGTGTCTGTTGTTTTCTTTTAAAAGTCACAGAAAACCTGTGAGGGACAGGGTAATATATGCTCTCATTCCCATGGGGGAAGAAAATAGGAAAACAAAGCCAAGAGAAGTAGAAGAGACATGATGTAGGACCATTACTCATGTTGAGTCTGGGTGTCCTCGCTCCCAGCCTAGTATATGGCAAATGGCAGCCAACTTGCTCTATGGCTCAGGGAGACACACACACACACACACACACACACACACACAGATATGGGGGAAGGAAGAGAAAGGGGAGATGAATTTCTGGTAGTGGGAAAGTAAGATAAGAGAGGGAGACATGAATTTCTGACAGTAGCTAGGGCAAGACTAGGTATACTATGAGCACCTGATGTGTCAATTATTATTTTTTATTTATTTGTTCTAATTAGTTATATGTGACAGTAGAATGCTTTTTAACACATCATACATAAATGGAGTATAACTGCTTGTTCTTCTGGTTGTACATGATGTAAAGTTACACAGGTTGTGTAATCATATGTGCACATAGGATAATAATGTCCAATTCATTCTACTACCTTTCCTAGTCCCATACCCCACCCCTTCCTTCACTCCCCTCTGTCTAATCCAAAGTATCTTTATTCTCCACCCCTCGTATTGTGAATTAGCATCTGCATATCAGAGAAAACATTTGGCCTTTGGTTCTTTGGATTGGCATATTATACTTCGCATGATATTCTCCAGTTCCACCCATTTACCGGCAAATGCCATAATTTCATTCTATTTTAAGGCTGAGTAATATTCCATTCTGTATATATATATATATATATATATATATATATCACAATTTCTTTATCCATTCATCTTTTGAAGGGCGCCTGGGTTGATTCTGTTGTGTCGATTATGACACCTTGTTAGGGTTTATCTTAGGTAAGTCACAAAGTTGATCCTGGGATAAGAATTTATGTGGAAGAAAGTGCTCCCCAATTTATGGGGAAATTGCTGAGCAGTGTAAGAAGTAGATCAGGGAAGGGAAAGAAGTCAAACAAGAAGACATTTTTAGGCATGTCCCAGCTTCAGATGCTCCTTAGGAGAGCTCAAAAAGGAATATGACTTCTCAGTTTATTTCGTGGAAACAAGGGAATTGGACTTACAGGATTATAAGGGACAGAAACTGCCAGGGCCAAAATGCTTCCAGTTGCCAAAGCATGATAGACACCACCTCCTGCACCACCTCCTGTCATCCTTTGAATAGAACTGTGAATGCAGGCTATTAGAAGTTGGGGAAGGGACAGAGCACCAATTTTATGGTTTGGATGTTGCTTGTCCCCCACTGGTCCATTTGTTAAAGGCTTGGTCCCCAGGGTGGTGCTATTGGAAGGGACTGTGGATCTTTAGAAGGTGGGCCGTTATGGAGGTCCTTTCGTGGCTGGGGATGTGAACTCAAAGAGGATTGTGGGACCCCAGTCTCTTCCTCTTTCTCTTTGTTTCCTAGCCATGAGCTGAGAGGTTTGCTTTGCCAGGCACTTGTCATGTAATTCTACCCTTTCCAAAGGCCCAAATCAATGAGGCCACTTGATCTTGGACTGGAACCTCCAGAACTATGAGCCAAAATACACCTTTTCATTGCCTTGGGTATTTTGTAACAGGGATGGAGAACTAACTAATCAACCACAATGTGTGCAACAGACAGAAAGCCAAGGCTTTCAGATCCTCCCCATTTCACTGAAATGTCAACTTAAAATTGCAGATTTATCCATTCATCTATTGAAGGGCATGTAGGTTGATTCCATAGCTTAGTGACTGCAAATTGTGCTACTATAAATAATGATGTGGCTGTGTCACTTTAGTATGTTCTGAGAGTCCAGTATTAAATCCCAGTAAAATCCCTCTTTCACTCAACTCACTGAGAACATTTTTATCTACTTTCTTGGTCTCACATCACAGAGCAGCTTGGAAGGCAACTTCCTCTAATCCACCATCTTCTCAGAGTGAGCCCCATTATTACTTCTTTATTTCATTGCTTACTTTCAGGTACAGTTCCTCTTTTATTTATTTTTAAAGCTTTTCTTTTAAAGCATGCATTAGTATTTCTTTATCAGGTAAAGAGATGATAAACTATCAAGTTGTTTTGTCTTTACTCTAGAATCATAATTTAGCTGGATGTAGAATCCTAAACTTTTCAATATAACTAACTTTGAGATTTTTCTCTTAGTCTTTGGGTTCTACTATCTTACTAATGTTATCTCTAGGAACAACTTACATGACTAGGTGTGGTGAACAAAATGAGATATGTCTTTATCCTGATATATTAGTCAGGGTCCTGACTAATACAGAGAGACAGACCAATAAGCTATGTTTATAGATATTAGAGAGAATTTATTACGGGAGTTGGCTGACATGATTATGGAGGCTGAGAAGTCCCATGACAGGCCATCTGTAAGCTGGAGAGCCTAGGATTCCAGTAGTCTGACTCAGGCCAAATTCAAAGGCCTCAGAACCAGGAAAGTTTATGGTGTAACTATCAGTTTGAGGCTGAAAGCCTGGGACCCCTAGGGGTGGGGGTGGGAGACTGCTGGTATAAGTCCTAGAGTCCAGAAGCCAGCTAGCCTTGATTTCTGATGTCCAAGGTCTGAAAGGTCTACCCCAGCTGTTGGAGAAGTGTTCATCTGCATTCATTCTCTTTCACATGGTCAATTAGATGATGTTCAGTTGGAAGGCAAATTTTGCCCACCTGGTCCACTATAACTCCTACGGTAATCTCTGGAAGCAACTCACAGACACATGTAAAATAACGCTTTAGCAGGTTTCCAGGAATTTCTTCATCCAGTCGAGTTGACACCTAAAATTAACTGTTACTTCTGAGCTATCCTATTTAAGTTATCTTCTTCAGACTAATGATTCATGCCTTTCATCAATTCTGGAAAATTCTGAGCCATTGTCTCTTCATTTACTGCCTTTATTTAATCTCTAGTCTTGTTTTATTTCACTACCACTCTTATATTGCACATCTCTTGACAACTTTTCAATATTTCCTTATCTTTAAGCCCTCTGTGCTTCATCCTGAAAAATTTTCTGAGATCCACCTTTAACTTCACCAGTTTTCCTTCATTCTTCTATTTTTTTTTTCTTTTTGGCACAGCACATTAAACCCATATGTGCTTTAACTACTGAGGTATATCCTCAGTCCTTTTTATTTTTTATTTTGAGACAAGGTCCCACTAAGTTGCTGAGGCTGGCCTCAAACCTATGATCCTTTTATCCCAGCCTCTCAAGCTACCTCTTCTATTTTTTTCCCTCCCCTACATGTTTCATTTCTAAAAGTTTTATGTGGCTCTTTTTCTAAATTGCCTATTCTTTTTCAGTGCCTTTCTTCTTTCTCTGTGTTTTCTAATCCTTTTATCAGTCTATACTTTGTAAGTGTCTTATTGTTTCTTTTGGATTATTTCATTATCTCAAGATTTGAGTGGGCTGATTCTCCACCTAGTGGCTTGTATGTTTGTTGTTAAATAGTCTTCATCAGGGTTTGTTTTATTCTGTGAGGTTCTTTGTGTTCTTAGAATGTACTAGGACAAGTTGTGTGTTTGCAACTATTGACTGCTCTGGAGGATTCCATGGTATAAGAACAGGTTTTTCATTATTCATTTCTAGGCTTGAGGACATCCAGGCCATGGGAGAGTATATAAGGTCAACTCAATGCCAACATGTGATACAGACCTGGGGACTTTAGTTTCTCATAGGAATTTTTTTTTTCCTTACCAGAGCCTAGGGCAAAAATGGATGAGTTTTTTAGTTTGTTTTTGTTTTGTTTTGTTTTGTTTTGTTTTTTCCTGGCCATCTTCCTGGCCAGCCATAAGAGAGCAAGATAATCCTGCTTCAAAACTATTTAGGGGATATTTCCTTACCCAGTAGATATTATTCTTGCTCTGATACTTCTAGGGCTTCCTCCTTCCCCTCCTCATTCTCTTGCTTATCCTCCCCCTCCTTCTTCTCTTTCTCCTATTATCATGGTTCTGACTTGCAAAGTTATTGTTTTGGCTTTAAATTCCTTCCAATGTCTGTCATTTGGGAATCTCTCTATTTCTAGCTCAGTACACATTTAGATTTTTCTTTTTTCTTATTCATAATTTTTCTGTGTAATGTGACAGAGTAACAAACATTAATATTGCTCTTTCTGAGGGTTGCTAGATCCCTCATCATAATCACTGAAATTTTTCCCCTGTCTTTCTCATTAGAATTTGGGCATCTTAGGGCAAGAAAGTATGATATTATCTCTGGTCCTGGATTCCTAGCTCAGTTCAAGGCACACAATACAATGTTTGTTAAATGATAGAAAGTGATTCTCAAAGTTTATCCTCCAGGTATTTCTTTGTCTTCAAGAAGAAAATTTCCTCCATCATTCTAAGCATGAAGATATCCCTTAATTCAAAATAATCATACGAGGATGTGCAAAACATGCCATTATAACACTTACGTGAATGTGTTTTTCTTTACTTAATATTCTGATGTGTTTGTGGAGCAATATAGTATGGTAGACCCTTGGGCTACCATAAGACGAGGCTCACACTGAGCTTGTGGTCTCATTGGAGATGCTGTAGAAATCATAATCCTCATATGATCCCATAGAGAATGTTGATTGTCATAATTCTGTTTGTTGAAAGGACCATGTGTATTTGGGGAAAAATATTTAAATAGGTCTATTTGAGAGTGCAGCTAAGATTTCAGGGAGCTGGAGGATGGAAAAAGCTGCTCCGAGGCAGGTAAGGATAGCATTTTGCTGGTTGAGCCAGAAGGAGAGGGAAGAAGGAAAATGTGCAGAGGCCCTGAGAGAATGGAAGCTATCTGCTTTCTGATGTTACCAGAACAGTAAAATATTCTGGAACTTGTCCACTGTGTAGTTAAAAAGAGCATTGGGGCTGGGATTATGGCGCAGTGGTAGCATGTTTGCCTAGCACGCATAAGGCACTGGGTTCGATCCTCAGCACCACATAAAAATAAAATAAAGATATTCTGTCACCTACAACTAAAAAATAAACATTTAAAAAAAAAAGAAAGAGCATTTTTACAGAATTGTAATGAGATATTGGGGAATCTGTAATTTTGGTGTGATACTTAACAAAAATTTCCCAGAAATTGAAGCAAAGATATTGAAGTGTTTTTTGGGTTTTTTGTTTTGTTTTTTTTTTTTGGTACCAGGGATTGAAGTCAGGAGTATTTGACTACTGAGCCATATCCCCAGTCCTATTTTGTGTTTTATTTAGAGACAGGACCTCACTGAGTAGCTTAGCGCCTTGCCATTGCTGAGGCTGGCTTTGAACTCGTGATTCTTCTGTCAGCCTCCCAAAGTGCTGGGATTATAGGCATGTGCCATCGCGCCTGGCTAGATATTGAAGTTTTGAGTAGCATAATACATAAATTTAACTGAATGGATACATATTTGAGAATTATATCCAGCCATTAAAGAATGTACTTTATTTTTAAGTATGAATGTCACATTTAAAATTAACCATTATTTCAGGCACGGTGGCACACACTTGTAATCCCAGTGGCTTGGGAGGCTAAGAGAGGAGGATTGTGAGTTCAAAGCCAACCACAGCAATGGTGAGGCACTAATCAACTCAGTGAGACCCTGACTCTAAATAAATTATAAAATATAAAATGTGGCTCAGTGGTAGAGTGCCCCTGAGTTCAATCCCTGGTACCGAAAAAAAAAAATTAACCATTATTAATCCATAAAGTCAGTCTCAACAAATTAAAAAGCATTAATTTTATTCAGACTTCATTTTCTGACCACAGCAATAGGTGATGGCAATGTAGTCCATGGCTGTATCCTCCATATATTGAGAACCTAATAAAGCAGACTCATGAATGATTAATTGCCAAGTAGGGATCATAAATGAAATTATAAAATACTTGAGACCAAGTGACAATGAAGACAATATCTATTACAACTTGTGAGAGGCAGTTAAAGCTGTCCTTAGAAAGGGTTGTAGCTTCAGACAAATACATTAGCAAAGAAAAATGGTCAAAAGCAGTATTAAACTCTAGAAGACAGAGAACTACAGGGAAAACACAACATTACAGTGCAATCCAGTACAGTGTAAAATAGATGCACACACAGTGTATTGAGAAGGACAGAGGAGGGCACTTAAATCATCTTAGAAGGGAAAGTGGGGTAAGAAAATTCTTCCATGAGGACACATGCTTGTAGTGGTGATACTGTTGGTTACCTGTGACGAGTTCTGCTTCCTCACATGGTGAAGTATAACATCAGAGAAGCACACCAAGGCAAGTATTTAAGCAGGGTTTATTTAAAAAGGGGTAACATAGACTTCTCCCTCCCAGGAGGGAGAAGGGGGCCATAGATGGTATTCTGCTATCCCAGGAAGTATATGTGTTTTTGTCTTTTTACATGTCCTAGGCTTCATTTTCCTGCTCTCTTCCCCTTATCTCTCCTTCCTGCCTATGTGACTATGCCCAGGATGTTTGGTGGGATGGCCAAAAAGGTGAAAAGCACATGGATAGGGGGAAGGGCCAAGGTGGAGTGATTTGGGCAGGAAATGAGGTGTAATTAACTTCCCATGGAAGGAAAAAATATCTGGGAGAAGTTATCTTAGCAACAGGTTGGAGCAGGGGCAGATTATCTTGATAAGGGTGGAGGAGGGGCTCTGAAGGCATTCAATACCTCTCCAACTTCCCAGACCCAAACTGACCTCCTTGATCCACCTGACTCAATTTACCTATCTACACTGACTGCCTAATTCTGGCTTCAGCGGTTCCTAGAGAACGTGGTGGAATTAGAAGACTGAGTAGAGTAAGCAGAGGGAAAGACAGGCAGAAAGGACCACACAGGCCACTTCAGTGGCTTGTGAGAGTCCAAGAAGTTTTGAGAACTACAACTAGCTCAGTGAATCTTGAATCTACTACAACTAGATTCAAGGAGATAGAAAAGGATATATTAGTTTTTTTCCCATAATATTCATTTTTTAATCTTTATACTTACATGACAAAGAAACATATAAATAAGCTATTAAAATGAATTTATAAAGCAGGGGACAAACCAAGAAATTCTTAGAAATCAATGTGAACAGAGATATATTATAACAAAACCTCTGGGACACTATGAAGGCGGTTCTAGGAGGAAAGGTTGTTTTGTGTGTTTGTGTATGTGTTTTGGTATCAGAAACTGAACCCAGGGGCGCTTAATCACTGAGCCACATCCTCAGCCATCCTCTTTTTAAATTTTTTTTCTAGTTGTAGGTGGACAGCATGCCTTTATTTTATTTGTTTATTTTTATGTGGTGCTAAGGATCAAACTCAGTGCCTCACACATGCCAGGCAAGCTCAAAGAGGGTGTATTATGAGATGGGGAAGTCCTGATGCTCATGAACACAGGACTTGTTTTTACAGCCATGACTTCTTCAGTCATACTAAGGGATTTTAATTTTATTTTGATGGTTGTAAGGATCCACTTAAGAATTTTAGGCAGGATACCCTAAGGAGGTGTTGGTTCTATAGGATAAAGGAGTCTCATAGTTATTCATTTCAAAGACATTTATGGAGGGGCTAGGGATGTAGCTCAGTAGTAGAGTACTTACCTAACATGTCTGAGGAATTGGGTTTAATCTCCAGCACCACACACACAAACACATATACACATTTATTGAGATCCTATTATTGGCCTAGGCCCTGTCCTAGTCACAATTTTGTAAAGTCTAAATGCAGAAAGAGCTGCCTGCAGACCATTTAACAAGCCAGATGAAAAATGAGGGAGTTTGCATTGGGCCAGTGACAGTGGCCACTGCCTGCCTGTGGGAAGTGCATAGAGAGAATCTTATATCTCAAAGGTGATGTACTTCCCCTTTTCCTTCCTATGACCTGTCTTGGGAAGTAGCTAGAACTGGACAGTATAATCCTAGGGAACAATGCTTGCCTGGAAAACAAAATGTTGCCTGGGAAGAATGAATGGACAAAGATAGGACCCAAGGGTGTAAAGAGTGCAGAAGTGTAGTTTGCTTTTAGGGGATGGATGATTCAAGTTCTCTGTTCTTGGCAGGGCTGAGTGGCATCCCCACTGGAAGAGGTCTCTGCTAAGCATCTTGAGTGCTTTGAGGATTCTGACACCACCCAAGAGGACATATCTATTCCTCCTGATCCTAAATTCTATGGGAATATAATGCCCCGGAATTAAAAAGATAGAATCTTATCTAGAGTTCTTGTCCACTGGCTTAAGAAGTATGGTATTGAATAATCGCTGGGGAGAAGACTTCCTGTGGTATAACCTTCAGCATGTTAAAGATCTGGAAAATGGAATCAAATACCCACTATTTCCAGTCCCAGAACAGGATACCCAAAATATTTACAATAGCAACACCAGAGAGATCTGAGCAGTCAAGTTACTATGCTGAAACTCTGGGCCCAGAGCTCTCTGAAAGAACTTGCCCCATCCCAAAGCCTTGAAATATGGGGTTGGTTCTAGCAAGATCCTGGTAGCAAAGGCAGGGTAACAACAAAGGCCTGAAGGCTTGGTCTCACTCTGGAGCTGCCAGGAAGTGAACACTCGATGGTGCAATTTGTGTGAAGACAAAATTACCTCTAATTGGAGGGCTGGGACAAAAATATCTGCAATCTGTAAACAAAGTAGTTGCAGCATTCTGGAGGCACACTACTGAAGCACATAGCACTGAAAGTACCTATTTACCCAGGTTAGGGGCGGCCCCTCCCCCACCCTACCTGGAGTTGGTCTCACACTGAGCAGCAGTTGCTCCTGGATTTCCCTCCAAGACAATTCTGGCAGTACAGGTGTCCTTGAGGATCATCAGTGGCCCTAGCCCTGAGGCTCTGTTTAGAAAAACAGTTTCTCATTTTCTTCCCAGTCCAGTGAATATATTCAACAGATTAGTGGTTTAAAAAAAAAAAGTCTGTTTTATCTCATCACAAATGCCTCCTGCAGGGTGTCTGAGGACTGTTGTTTACCAGCTGTCCAGGACACTTTTTGTGTGGTGTCTATAAGGGGGCCCCAGCCAGACCCTGCCTACTCACACCCTCAAAAGTGCTGGGATTACAGGTGTGCGCCACTGTGCCTGGCTCAGGAATGTTTTAATAGAACAATTTTTGGGTCAGAGACTTCCCTCAGTAAAAGGATCCCTCTTCTCTCATCATATGAGGGTTGACTACAGGTGATCATTCAAGGGTATAATGGTACAGTGAAGGAACAGAATCCCTGATCACATGACTTTTAAAGAATGTAGTTACACCAAGAGAATAAACACACACTGAGGTAAAACTCCCTCTTTTCTTCTCATTAAGGCTCTCTGGGAATATTGTGATTATTTTGCCTGACCTGAACCAAAGTGGTGGAAAAGGGAAGGGGCAATAAATATTTTTTGAGCACCAGTGTCTTTTGAGTGTTAACCTCATGTAATCCTTCCATGAGATGAGCAATGTTAACCTTATTTTATAGGCAAGGAATACAAGGCTTGGGGAAGTTAACCTTTCCCAAGGTTACAAAAACCAGACTCCTTTGTTCTACTCAGAGGCAAGTCTCATAGGAAACCATTTCTTTGTTACTTGATTTGTACTTTATGTTTGTATTGAAAAGTATTGAAAATGCTTTTGCTTAAGCTCAGCACAAATGTATTTAGTTCTTTGAGTTCTTTTAACCCATTAATTCTCAAGTTTTCAATTCTATCTGGAATTGTGGGACATGATAGATTAAGAAATGGATCTCTCCCAAACAGGAGGGAAAGCAGTAGAATAGAGGAAGGAGATAGGGGGAGGGAGAAGAGGAGGAAAAGGGGAGGTGTTAGAGAAAGAAACTGACAAATCATATTCTTCTATTGTGTGTATATATGAATATGTATATAACAAGTTCCACTATTACAGATAATTATAATGCACCAATAAAAAATAAAATCCCATTGAAATGTTAAAAAATAAATCATTACCTGAAAAAAAGAGAGAAATATATCTATCCCTAGTAAGCTACACATTAGAAATAAGCATACTCAGATGAATGATGCTGAGACAGAGGCACAGACTGCACACCCCTGCTCACTGAGTGTTCCAGAGCTTTGCTTCTGGCCTCATTGAGTTCTGATCCCTTCTGATCAGGGTCAACACCCTCCAGGGAACAATAAAATCCTGAAGAACAGACCACTTCACAGTGACACTCATTACCCAGCCCCCACCCCTTGCATCCCTAGATATGCTGCCGTTCCAGGAATGTATCTCCACCATCAGTAATGACATTTGAACTCCATCTGTGGAGGAAAATCGATGTTTTACAATGAAGCACCTGCCATCCTCTCTCCTAGGAACCTTTGCCCCTTATAGAATATTCATGAAGGCTTTCTTTGTAATCCCTAAGTTTCAAAAGATTCCCTAAAAGAGAAGACATTTTAACAGAAAGAACTATTTCAAAATGCAGACACAGGAAATCTAGCAGGAGAAAAGAGGCACTGATTCCTGAAAACTATAATCGGTCCACAGTCAGACACCATCTCACATTTCCTAAATAACCAAAATGGTTTCTTCAGTTAGGTAAATATTCCTGGCCATGTGATCAGGACCTAAAGGGAGTAATAGGGAGAAGAGAGAGCAGAAAAAAAATCACTGGAAGATATTTTCCACTTTTTGATTTGTCCATTTTGTCTTTGATAAAAGGAGACCACCATTATAAAATGACTCCTACATACATTTACTTGTGTTTTGGCATATGACAACCTGAAATGGCAAGAAAGTTTAAGAAAGAAAAGACAAATAGAATTATAATAGGTTATTAGATTATTTAAATTTTTAAATTCTGTCATTACGAGATTTTCTGGGAAGGTAATTATTTCTCACTTGCAATGGTTTGAGCAGTTTTAAATATGTATGAAGAAGATCATAGTAATGGAAATTGAGGCATATCCTTAGCAACAACCTCAATCTATTTCATGTTTCTTGGCATTTATATATATAAATTTGCTATATATATATATATATATATATATATAATACAATGTAGGATGTAAGTTAATGTAAGATGAAGTCCTTATGTTAACTATTGAAAAACACTTGGAAACTCTGGCATGTTTTACTATATTCAGAAATCTTTTATCATGCTGTTTCTGGGGTTGTTAGGGATATTCTTTATATATTTGATACAATGAAAGTTTTTTCAAGGATTTTTCACACTATTAAGTGACATTTTAAATCCTAATTCCTCCTTAGGTCTAATTCCTAGTTTTTGTTTTTGCTTTTTCTTGGTACCAGGGATTGGACTTGGAGGCACTCAACCACTGAGCCACATTCCCAGCCCTTTGTGTATTTTATTTAGAGACAGGGTCTCACTGAGTTGCTTAGAGCCTCACTAAATTTGCTGAGGATGGCTTTGAACTTGGCGATCCTCCTACCTCAGCCTCCTGAGCAGCTGGGATTACAGGAGTGTGCCACCTTGACTGGCCTAATTTCTAGTTCATTTTATCCTTATCCTCAGCTTCTTGTCTTCTTAAGATCCTGCCACATTTTTCTTCCCTAACCTTATTTATTGTCTCCCAATATTCGGTATTCAAAGCAAAGAATTAACCCAATGTTCTACATACAAACATAGGATATACCATTATAATTCTGATCTACCACAGAAATGAATTGTTTTAGCAGAATATTGCTTTTATGTACAACATAGTGTATATCTTACTAATGTTTTAGGCAGATTTCATTGCTTTTGTTTTCATCACATTTGGAATCAGGGCCCTAAAAATGTGAAGACAATAATGCTTCCAAGATAACTGAGCTGCATCCTTATTTGTAAAATAAGGAAAATAACTAATTCCCCAAATTTTAATGGAGTGTTTCTTTTTAGACCTGTAGCGATGTATTTATTCTGTAGTTATAGAAATGTACCCCGCCCCACTTTTGAACGTTTCTTTACCATCCTCCCACCAAGTTCATTGAAAAAGATATCAAGGGCCAGGTTTAGAGCATCGCCGCCTCTATAGCAACCAGACTTCAGCTTCCTCTGTCACCATGGTGCCTGCTCTTCGTGGCCGGTGGTCGCTATGGTAACTGGGGGCGGGTTGCAGGCGCCAGACAGACTGGACGCATGCGCGCGGGGTCCGCTAGCTGCGCCGCGCGCCCGCCGGCCCCTCAGCTCCCCTCGACATGGCGCTGCGGCTGCTACTGCGACTTGGGCTCTGCGCCCGGCTGCCCGACTTCTTTCTGCTGCTGCTTTTCAGGGGTGAGTTTACGCGGTTCCACCGTTGGGAGAGGAGGGTCTCCCGGCGATAGAAGCACAGCTGGCCGAAGCGGAAGGATCTTGACCAGGCAGAATAGTGGTCCCAGCTCTGCGGACTCGGGGGGTCCCGGGGGGTCCCGGGCTGGAGTGGCAGCGCGAATCCGTGGCAAGGTGTCGGATCCCGAGCCGGGGACTGTGGGAAGCCTGGGCAACTGGGCCTGGGCAGTGGGCTTATTTCGGGCAAGAGGAGTAACTCCGAGCTGTGGGTCCATCCCGGGCGAGGGTCTGATCTCTATCGAAGGGCCTCGTCTCTGGTGGAGAGTTCTCCGGGACAGTGGGCTTGTCCCGCAGAGTGGGCACGGCCTTGTGCCCTGACGCCGGCAACTGCGGCGTGGGCTCGGAAAGTAGCTGGGAAACTGCGGAGTAGTGCGGTGTCCAGAATTGGACAGCGAGCGGCGTTGTAAAGTACCGGCGGGAGAAAAGTCCGAGGCCTGTCCGGTTTCTTGGTTCCAGTCAGAGTTCTGCTGATCTGCTTTTTGCCATTCAACAAAGGAATTGAATTGGGCAAACCCAGCTTTCCTTTTCCAGAGATAAAACTTCACAGTTATCAGTCCATTACCTTCTTTGTATCTAGCCTGGTGGGAGAGACCCTTACCCCCAAATAGCATCTGGGCAATTTTGATCAGGGCACGCTGATAAACCTGAGAAATTTGTTCATTTTCTTTTCCACTGTTTGGAATTCTCATGAGATCCATATTTCCCTGGTTAGTTGAACAGAAGTGCTCTAATAACTTCCATTTAGTATGTACTAATACGCCCGCACACACAACATTTCAAAGCCATTATTTCATTTAGACTTTAGAACAACTGTGTGAGGTGGATTTTATTCAACTAAATTCAGATTCTGATGGAGTTTATTTCCAAGGCTGCTTTCAGAGTAAGCAGCGTCAAACTCATATTTACTCAAAGCACTACACCAACTCTTCTTGCCTAGTAAGCTTTCCGAGGTAACCAAAACTGTCACCCCTTAATGTCTTCCAGAAAATACCAATTAAAACACGGAGGGACTCTTGGGAGGCGGGGGTGAATAGATTTAGGAAAACAAAGATTCTTGTGTTTAATGATTATTCTAGTAGGATCCTCAGGATGGGGTAGTAAAAACTAAGGGTCTGTCACAAAAAAATCAGTCTCAGCATAGTTGGTGACTATATACTTTGACTGAAAGTTACTTCCAAAACCAAATGCAATTGGGAGATAAAAGTGACCAAAGGCTAGCCAGGGGACAAGGGTGTCAGGAATGTCCAGCTCCCACTGTGTTGATCACACTGACACTGTCCTATTCACATACTGTAACAACTCTCTATTGTTGAAAAGATTTGTTCACATGAGTTTGCAGTTTTTATTGCAGAAACATTTAGTAGTTTCCTGCAGGAATGAGTTTCAATTTCATGGTTTGTTAATAATAATAATAAAAATAAAATGCTAAGTACTTCATATAACTCTAACTTTTGATTTTGCCCTCTCTGAGGGGCTTATTTTGTAATTTTCTTGCTATAGAGTGTTGGGATTTACCTGAATATCATAGGAGGAAGAATCAGATTTTGCAGACCAGGACTAATGACATTGAATCAAGGTGGTAGGATGTATTAATCCACTTTGAAGCCAGTTTGAAGGGATGTGGCTCTTTTTTTTTTCTGATCGGTTTTTCTATTCTTAGGTTTATACTAACTTAAGTATACTCTAAAATTTTCACAGGTCTTGACAATGATGTCTTTTTTTACTTTTTAGGTTTTTTTCAGTTGCTATTACTATTCAGTGTTTTCTTTTTAAAAATGTCCCTGACATAGTAGCAAACATTAATAGTTAAACTTTACTGGCCTTTGTTAATTTAATATGAATTTATTCATTTGATCTTGATAACTCTTAAAGAGTTTGTAAGTATTATTTTGCCCATTCTGAAGATGCAGGAACAGAAATATAGAAAGATTAACTTGCCCAGAGTGATATCTCATAGGTCTTAAATTGAGGATTTCCAATATCTTTTAATCCAGTTTTTGGTTACTTGTATTATTCCATCAATAGTGGAATTCTTATTTGAATCAGTTTAACCAACTAATCAAGTGTTCAAACCTGTCATTCATAAATGAAACATTCCTTTGTTGAATTGATGACAGGTAGAGTTCAACTTTATAAATGTTATGCCACATGTCTCTTTTGAGTAATTATGCAGTAATTTCCTGTTAGGTTTCCAAATCTTTTGTTCTCCTGAAGAGAAAAGTTTCATTTAGACCTAAAATGATAACAGTTTGCATTCTTGGTATAATAAAATTTGTGTTTACAAAGTGTAAAAATAAAAATTTCTGGGAAATTTTTGAGAAAATATTCTAATTCTTCCATTTATATTAATTTTGACTCCAGAAATATTTTTTTTCAGGGTGGCCTATCCTTTTATGTTGCATAATTCTTTTTGATTACCTGAAAGATAGAATCATTGTTAGACTTGTGTGTTTTAATAAAAACAAAAGAACACCTGTCCTGGGAATGAGCAGTTTTAAATCAGCTGCTCATTCCCAAATGACTTGTTGATGGGCATTTGTTCTTCAGTACTGCAGACTAGGGAGAGTGAATGGATAGCTGCTAGAAATATTTAATTACAAGTAATTGCATTATTATATCTAGACAGATTTATCAGCCATCCAACCCCTAAACTGTGTGAAACTTATTCTTAAGGCAGCCCCATAGCATAGATTTAAATCAGTTCTTTTGAAAGAAAGTAGACTTTTATCAAGCTTACTTTCTGAGATGGCCACAGAATGTCACAGAAGGAGCTATGGATTTCTTGCATTCAACTAGCAGCTGTTAGGGATATGATATTAGCAAATTCCTTCTTCATAAATTCTTTGAATTTTTTTGAAGCACTAGTGGGATAAAAGAAAATACGTGTGAATGAAGTTAGGATTTATAGTGTCTGCTAAAGGATGCCCTAGTCGTGAAGTTCTCTTTTAAGATGTTTTTAGAATCAGATGGTATGAAAGTGATCTTAGGGTTGAATGCAAATTTTAAATTTTGTACACTCTGAATTCTAGTGTATTTGCAGATATCTTTTCTGGAGCATGAGATAATGAAAAGAAAGTTTGAGCAAGCATATCCTTTTACACTCATTTTAGCAAGGACAGTATCCACTATGGTACTGTATATGGAGAGCCTTAATTTACTCCCTTTTTTTGCCACTTGTTATGGCACATTAACTTTCTGAGAGTTAGTCTTTGTTTCTGATGTTCCAGGAGTGCTGTGTGGTTTTTTTTTTTTTTGGTGCATTGTTAAGTTTTCTTTGTTTTTAAGTAGTATCTATTATATGTTATATATTTCCCATGAATAGTTAGTGTGTATAGGAATTGCAGTGTTGCTTTCGTAGAAAAATTAAACTTTTTAATACAATTAGGACCACATAAACATTTTTTACTATGTATTCTTTCATTTACAAAGTATCACAAGACTTTGTGGTTCCCACAAATTATTGCTAAGATCATATTCTTCTATATCCATGCTCTCTGCTGTGTTTGACAACCTCAGCTCACATTGATCCTTCCTAGCTCTAAACAAGCATATATCTTAGTCTATAGTTCAGTACAGAAGACATTTTTTTCCCTAGTAACTGTGATATATTAGGCCCTATTCTCCATGCTAAGGGTGCAAAACGAATAAAGCCCCCAGTCCTTAAAGAGCCAGAGTGACTGCATACTGATTTACACCAAGCTTTAGTTGTTTTGTTGAGTGTGAGTGCATTGTATTTTCTCAAGGATATTAAATAAAACTTTCTTGGGAATAGAGGCTGAATTTCTTTTTTATCTTTCCAGAGGTGACCCTAGTAAATATGTCACTTGAAAGTCAGTTAATAGTTTTTAAACATTCTCTATGTGTCGAGGCATTTTTAAATGTATATTAGTTTAGTTTTAGTGGCCTCAGGAACTTGGGAAAAGTCTGTTTTTACTTGTAATTGTTACGGAATAAAGAGTAATTATGTCTTGACTTATTAATTTCATAATCTTTCTGCCATCTCCCCTGTGCAGTTATAGGTTAAGAAGAAAAACATGGAGAAACGCTTATAACTTGATACAAGCTGTAGGTACTAATAGCATATATTTGTAATTACATAACAGGGAAAAAACCTGGAAGAAAGTGTACTAAAATGTAGGTAGGTTCTCTTTCTGAGTGGTAGGTCGTTTTCTACTATTTTGTTCTTGATTCTTTTATCCTTTTGTCTGTTTTTCCAGTTTTCTGTCATGTGAGAGTGTTTATTTTATATTGAAAAAATTACATTTTGTTTTGGTTTCTAGTAGATAAAATAGTGGAATTTTAAACTTGGCACTAGTAATGGGAACATTTAATTTGTTTAGTTTAACGTGATAGCATGTGGATTGTGCCTTTTTCTAACTTCTTTTGTCAGCCACATTGGATGAAGGGCTGACTTGAAGTTCAGTTGTTTGATCCATGTATTCTTTTTTTTTGATACTGGGGATTGAACTCATGGGTATTCTACCACTGAGCAACATCCCTAGCCTTATTTTGTGTTTTATTTAGAGACAGGGTCTCACTGAGTTGCTTAGCGTCTCGCCATTGCTGAGTCTGGCTTTGAACTTGTGATCCTCTTGTCTCAGCCTCCCAAAGTGCTGGGATTAAAGGCATGCACCACCATGCCCGGAACTGATCATGTATTCTTTGTGATTCATTGAAGAGATTGTTTGGTGCTGGCTTTTGGGTTACAGAGCCAGCTGTGACATCACCAACAAATGGTTAACTGGAAAACTGAAAGAGAGCTGCTGAGAGTGCTGTCTCCCCTCTTCTTTTTGAACAAACAAAATAATCTGAGTAATGGCTTTGTTCTACTTCATCAGAGTTCAGTATTTATTGAGCACTTACTGTGTGTCAGCCAGGCAACTCTTGTAGGAGGATCTCTGTTCTCTTCCTCTCAGGTGATAACAATACAAGGTCAAATTAATTTCCACTGAAAGTGACTTGGAAAGGTGTTTCCTGAAGTGAGCCATCACCGAAGGGGCCCCATCACTCTTCCTGCCCAACGTGGACTTCCTTGTTGGGTATCTTTCTCTAACGAAAATATTTAATGTCTTTAGAATGAAGTGCAGCTGTCTGGAGGCTTATACAGAATGAAAATCCTGACAGCTGCTTTTCTTTTTTGGGGGGGCCCATGTTTTCCTCTAAAGCATCTCTATCAGAGTTCTGAAACTTTTTTTTTTTTTAGTACCAGGGATTAAACTCAGAGGTACTCAACCACTGAGCCAAATCCCCAGCCCTATTTTGTGTTTTATGTAGAGACAGGGTCTCACTGAGTTGCTTAGCGCCTTGCCGTTGCTGAGGCTGGCTTTGAACTCACAATTCTCCTGTCTCAGCCTCCCAAAGTGCTTGGGATTACAGGCGTGCGCCACTGCGCCTGACTTGAAACTTTATTTTTAAAAAATTTTTATTGATTTATTTTGTAGTAGTTTGAAATGAACTCAGGGGCACTTACCATTGAGCCACATCCCCAGTTCTTTTTATTTTTCATTTTAATACGGGATCTCACTAAATTGGCACAACTGACCTTAAACTTGTGATCCTCCTGCCTCAGCCTCTGACTAGCTGGAATTATAGGTGTGGGCCACCATGCTCAGCAAGAATTCTGAAACTTTTAATCAGCCAACTCATATTTATTTGGTAGTCACCATTTGCATGGCAATAAAGGCTTCAATGCACAAAACAGAGAAGTTTAAAATAATGCTGCCTTCAACTGGAAGTAATGGGCAGTCCTCCCTTCTCCAGCCATACCCTATCTGCCTAAGTTATCACCCAGTTAATCCCTATCAGGGAATGAATGAACTAATTATGAGGTTAGGACTCTCATAACCCAATCATTTAATTTCTATACTTTCTTGCATTGTTTCACACATAAGATTTTGGGGGATGCCTGATATCTAAACCATAACAACTATGTTTTTTCCTGTATACACATACACAAATTTAATGCTTTTTTCATTTTAACTAAGTACTTATGCACTGTGTCTGAAACTTTTGCAGTTTGAGGTGCAACAACTCACATCAATTTTCTTTTCCTTCTTCACAATATTGTCTATAGGAGATTCATTCTTACCATAAATCTTAGCAATGTCAAATAAGACATTGCTCCTTATTAAGTCTAAAATTTTCACCATTTCACTTAAAGATAAAGCTTTCTGGCTTCTTTGTGGCATCTTTGAATTGCGATCATCACTACTCTTGCATTGTGGAGCTGCTATTAAATAAAATAGGGTTGCTTGAACATAATGTGATATTGTAAGATGATCTGGTAACCATAAAGTCTACTAAGTGACTGATGGGCATTAATTTGTATATGGATATGCTGGATACAGGGATGATTCATGTCCTAGGCAGGACTTAGCTGGAAAAAGGCATGAGATTTCATCATGCTACTCAGAATGACATACGATTTCAAACTCATGAATTGTTTATTTCTGCAGTTTTCCCTTTAGTATTTCATTCCCTTATTTCGTTTTTGTTATTTTTTGCCTGGCTCCTTCCTTCCTTCCTTCCCTCCCTCTCTCCCTCCCTCCCTCCCTTCCTCCCTCCCTCCCTCCCTCCCTTCCTCCCTCTCTCTCTCCTAACACCCCCACCTCAAGGCCTAGCACATGCTTTGGCAAGCATTCTTATGACTGAGATATCTCTCAGCCCCCTGCGTTTAATATTTTAGACTGCAGTTGATCTGGGGTAATGAAAACTATGGAAAACAAAACTGCAGATAAGGAAGACTGCTGTATCTGAAAATATGCCTATTTTAATCTTATTCTTGAAGTATGTGTTTGCTGGATATGTAATTTTAGGTTGACAGTTATTCTGTCATAAAGCTTGGATTATATGTGCCTTCTGGTTTCCATTATAACTGTTGTGAAGTCTGCAGTCAGTCTTATCTTCACTCTTTTCTGATCTTGCCGTTTTTCTCTCCAGCTATTTTAAAGATTGTTTTTGTCTTTCTGAAATGTTATTACAATGTGTCTTAGGTGAATTTATTTTTAGTTATTCTACTTGTAATATGTTGTACTTTGTGAATTTCTTTCCTGTTATTTCACAGGTATTTTTTGTTCATGTATTGCCTGGATTCTATTTTCTTGATTCTTCTCCTCTGGGACCCTGATTAAACATATTCAGTCACTCTGGCTTTAAGATTGTTAATCTTTCTGTCATAATTGTATGTTCTTGCCTCTCTCTACTGTTTTGTGTTCTGTATTCATCTTTGTTTTGTGATTAACTGCTTCTGCTTCCAACTCTATCTAATCTGTTGTTTAACCATGCACAGAATTTTTCTCACTGGTTCTTGTTGTTTCTTAAAATTTTACTTGGTTCTTTTTGTCCTCTTTTCACTTGCTTAATTTTTTATTCCCTAAAACATTGAAACATTTTATGCACAGCTGTTTTGTATTTTGTATCTAATATTTCATATTTCAAATATCTGAAGTCTTAGGCATCTAAACCTATTTGTTGTTTTTTAGGACTCTTACATATGGTGATTTATTTCTTTGCTTATAAGCTGATACTTGGTTGATGTTCATCTGTGAAAACTAGGCCTAACCCAAGAAAGAATGCTTTTTTTTTTTTTTTTTTAAGACCATATGCTTCAGTTGAGTGCCAAGTTTGGCATTCTCTGGGATGACTGTCGCCCCTTCTCGATCACTGTCATAGTTTGAAAATATCAGCCTCTGCTTCCCTACTTTCCTACTGGTCCACCGGTCCAGTTTCCACTCTGATGTGTTAAAATGAGCAAAATTCTCCCTCAAGTATACCCCTCCCATCTTATTGCTTTCTGGTTCAGCCCACAGATATTTTTGCTTGTCCTTTTAGGTGTCCCCCATTTCCTGTGAGCCCAGAGATGCAGTGAAAGTGATGGTTTATGCTGGATATGGTATGGCATACCTTTAATTTTAGTGACTCTGGAGACTAAGGCAGGAGGATCACAAGTTCAAGGTCAGCCTGGGCAACTTAGAATTTGTCTCCAAATAAATAAAAAGGGCTGAAGCTATAGCTCAGTTGTAAAGTACTCCTGGATTCAGTCCCCAGTGCCAGAAGAAAAAAGAAGTCATAGTTTATGCAGGATTTTGTTGTTGGAGTGCAAAAGCACTTTGTAGTATATAATCCATTATACTCTAGAAACAGTATTCTCAGCTTAATCCTTGTCCCCTTTTCATTAACATAAGAGCCACATACCCTTCTTTAAATGTTTATATTAAGAAGGTAATGAGCTGGGTGCAGTGGCGCAAGCCTGTAATCCCAGCACTTTGGGAGGCTGAGACAGGAGAATCACGAGTTTGAAGCCAGCCTTAGCAATGGCGAGGTGCTAAGCAACTCAGTGAGACCCTGTCTCTAAATAAAACACAAAATAGGGCTAGGGATGTGGCTCAGTGGTCGAGTACGCCTGAGTTCAATCTCCAGTACCAAAAAAAAAAAAAGGCAATGTTTTTGTTTTTCAAATATAAAATAAAATAAAAATATTTGGTATTATTTTAGAGCCTACACCCACAGGAAGTTCTTATATTCCTGGGGAGAGGGTTGGTCATATGACTCTTGCAAAGAATCACAGCTTTAAGGATGGGGCTCCATCCTTATACCCAGTCCTACAACTGTATTCTCTGTCCTTGGATCTGTTTATTTGAGAAGCAACCATCTCTCATTTAAGATGTGACAACTTGAAATTTAGAGAATTACAGCTATCCACACTAGATGTTCACTTGAAACAGCAGTTACTCTGCTGTAGCAGCTCTAAGTGAAGACATTTAGAGGCAGAGTACAAGGTAACCCTGAGCTTTCCAGCTGGAATCTGAAGTTCTGCTTTTTTATAGGATGAAATGCTGGCTCATTGAAAGGTCTAGTCTTGTGAGGACAAAAACTGCCCACTGCATCTGTGGAAGATTCCGTGGTTCATAGCCTTTAGATATTTTCCTAGGTGAGGAAGGAGCACAGTACTGTGGGTGTTAGTCATTTTCCAGCTTTGCATGTGATTCATATTTTGGACCTTGGGGAAATAATATTGGTTTTAATCCAAATCATTTGAAAGTAATTTAAACCCTGCCTCTCTCACACTATCACCAAGACATCCACATTTCTTTCCCATTGTTACTAGATAGCCTACTTTAGCTTCCAAATAAGTGATTTTATAGGCATATAAGAGAAGTTGTAACCGATTAATTGAATTAGTCCATATTTGGTGATTATAATTGCATTTGAGTGCTTTGAAAAACTGTTTAAGAGAAACTCTTCCTATTCTGAAAGTTTAGAGGTACTTTAAAAAAGCCAGATAAATCTAGTTTGAATCCCTTCTACACTCTGAGAGGTTGGCAAAGTTATCTTTCAGAGCTTTAGGGTTTTAAAATTTGTTGTTTTTATTACTATCTGTGCAACCTTACTTACTGATCTAGTATTTCAGTAGTTCCTGTGTTGTTTATCATGAAGGAAAAAGGGACATCTAATTGGTCTTGTTGGTATTCTTAATTAGATCTGATTTCTTAGCATCAGATCTGAAGTTTTCACTCTGACCATATTTGGCCTCGCTTTTAATTCTACTGGTAACAAAGAATGAGCTTGGAACCTTAGCTGTGAGTCTCTAGACTAGTTGCTAAGTAAGAACAACTATTTCAGTGCTTTTTAAATTTTATTTTATTTTATTTTATTTACCAGGCATAGTTTTAGACTTTGAGGGAACATCAGCTTTATGTTTTGAATAGTTAATAGGAAAAGGTGAAAGCTATGGTTCCTGTCCTTCAAAAGTACTTTTATACATATAAGTGAAAAGTTTTCATATACAATTTTTGGAGTTTATAACTTCCTAGAAGATGAACATTTGTGGGCTGAAGTTGTGGCTCAGTGGTAGAGCGCTTGCCTGGCATGTGTGAGGCCCTGGGTTTGATCCTCAGCAGTTCATGTAAATAAATAAATAAAATAAAAGATCCATTGACAACTAAAATATATTTAAAAAAAAAGAACATTTGTGCACCTCAGACTGAGAAGCTGCTCTAGGATCCCTTGGGGGACACATTCATAGGGTATTTTCTGAAATAGATCTGACCACCACATGTAGGGTTCATGAGCCTTAAACAAAAGTATCATTTTGTTATTGTTATTTCTTCTCTCAGTTAATTCTGTTGAAACCTGACTTTTCTGATAGACTATTTTATGATTGCTGACTGTCAGTTTCAAACATCTGGTCATATTCTCTATACATTTCTATCTTAAATTACTCTACAAATGTAGGTCAGAGTTGAGACTTCGACTTAAGTTGCAAAACAAGGTATGCATGTAATTTTAGAGGTGTTTAATTCTGTGACTTTTCTGGTGTTTCATCATGTTGGTATAGCTCCAGGAGGGGAATAGAATTAAGTCATATGAGAAACAGCAAAATGCTGAGATGAAAATATTGCTGGAATTCCTCTTCCAACTGCCTGTGTAGTCCTTTTTTTTAAACTGGGGATTGAAATCGGGGGTACTTGACCACTGAGCCACATCCCTATCCCTATTTTGTGTTTTATTTAGAGACAGGGTCTCACTGTTGGTGAGGCTGGCTTTGAAAGTGCTGGGATTACAGGCGTGCGCCACTGCGCCCTGCTCTGTGGAGTCGATTTATAAGAATTCTCACTCACTTTTTTACCCTCCCTCTTTCTCTCTAACTTAGGCGCTAATACTGAACAGACATTTCATAACATTGGATGAGGGATCTGGACCTCAGTGAAGCCAAAACAAATATTTCTCTCTACTGTTATTCTGTAGCTAATATCCCACATACTGTTTGCAAATTACAACAAAACTCTGAGAGTGAGTTCAGAGTCAGGTAACTTTTTGAGGAGGAGTGTGTTTTGTGTTTTGTTCTTTCTTGAACTCACAGGTTTTATCTTCTGTGCTTTTCTTGTCAAGTACATTTCCTACATGCTAAGTAAATAGAATCTGTTAAAACCTCTGTAATGTTTGTGCAGCACCTTTTAGCTCACATTTTTAAAAAACTCCTCTAATGAAACCTCAAGGAAGAAAATTAGCTGGAGTTTAGACACTCTAGTTTTAAGCCTTATGATTTGTCTCTTTCTCCCATCAGTAATGGAATAGTCATGTGACCTGGTTGGTTGTAAAGCCTGTTTCCAGTGGATGTCATTTTACTTTTTTTTTTTTTTTTTTTGGTACCAGGTTGCACTCAGGGGTACTCGAACACTGAGCCACATCCCTAGCCCTATTTTGTGTTTTATTTAGAGACAAGGTCTCCCTATTTTGTGTTATTTATTTATTTATTTATTGGTACCAGGGATTAAACTCAGGGGCACTTGACCACTGAGCCACATGCCCAGCCCTATTTTGTGTTTTATGTAGAGACAGGGTCTCACTGAGTTGCTTAGCACCTCGCTGTTGCTGAGGCTGGGTTTGAACTCGTGATTCTCCTGTCTCAGCCTCCCAAAGTGCTGGCATTATAGGCGTGCACCACTGTGCCTGGCTGGATGTCATTTTATCTTCAAGGGAGAAACTACTGAATTTGGCTTTCTAGATGACAGAGGAGGAGACTTTCTTTTCGTGACTATGAGGACGAAAAGAGGAGCTGGGGAGATGGAGTAGGATTCTAGAGAAATGTTGCTGTTTCCCTTTTACAAAGTTATGACCATGTTAAATGGAGAAAAGATCATAAGACTTTATGATTCGTTTTTCTTCTGGGGAGGTCCCAAGATTAGTAACATGGTTTTTGGCTCTGTAATATTGTTCTGTCACTGTCACTGTCTTCTGAATAAACTTGTGCTTTGACATTTCCCTTCAGTTACTGTAGCTCATTCACTGCAAATGTAGGACATTGTTTTTTCTTACTGTTCATCTCCTATTCTCGTCTCAATATCCATCTTCATGGACTTTTCTGTAAAGCTTCTCTTACAGATCTCTAGACAAGCAATTTCTTCTTCTGAATTCCCATTTATCAGGAAGAAGGATAAGCTTGACATGGGTATGAATCTCAGCTCTGCTGTATGACTTCATGAAAGTCAATTTCCATATCTATAAAATAGTAGTAATACTGTAGAACATTGTAGGGTTATTTTGTAAAACACAGAGTGTATAAAACCCCCAAGTATCTAAGAAAGTAGAAATAAAAATAACAGTCATCAATATAGTAAAATTAAAAGTAATTCTAACCAAGATCTTAGCAGAGTGCCTAGCATAGTAAGTAAGCTCTCAGTGTTAAGTTTTGTTTTTCATCAATAGGTGGTAGAAATTTACTATTAATAGTTGTCGTTGCTGCTCCTCGGTTGCATCTATTACTACTATAGTACAGTTCATTTGATTCCTAATTATTAAGAGGCAAATTTAAAGTGAAGCCCATCAAACAGGCTTAAGGAACTATTCCACGGCCTTAGAACCCTGGCAGTGTGTCCTCAAATATGCAAAAGCTGTTTTGGCAACTGTCAATTAAAATTTCTTCCATTCTGCCTTCCCTTTTCTTGTACTTCTTAGGTTAGGTAGTGTTGAAATGGCCATAGGCATTTTTTCTCAGCTAAGAGGAGGTGAGTTGGGAGCATATTCAGTTTGGGTGACTGGAATTGCTTGTCATGCAGTGTTATTGCTGGCCAACTCAGTGTTGGAATGGCTTCCAGGAGTGTTCTGTCCTGTTATTTAACTCACCTCGGATTGTGATATGAAGTTTTAGGGCCTATCATGACGGCTACTCTAGAGTGCCAAAATTATAGTCTGTGTTCCATTGTAGGGAGAATGTGGTTGAAAATCTTCTCATGGAAAAGAGTGTTTAAGATTAGCCACTCTGCAAGGAAACTTGAATTACTGATTCTTACAATGTGAAACTTGAGATAGAAGTTTTTCTGAGTTTAACAACTGCCCTTAAAACTGCATGATTTCTAATAATGAATATTGCATTTCCCATAATATTACCAGTAATGCATTTAAGTAGAAACAACCTTGCAAACTGTTAATAAATATTAAATTACATTAATTCAATATTTCATTTTATTTCATATTTATTGACCATGCTAAAAGAAAGTCTTAATTATTCTGTTATTGCTGTATTACAAAGTCTTTGCTATATATTGAGGTGATTAAAGATTCTAAAACAGGCTGAGGTTGTGGCTCAGTGGTAGAGCACTTGCCTAGCATGTGTGAGACACCACATTAAAAATAAATAAAAAATTATGTCCATCTATAACTAATAAAAATATTTTTAAAAATCCTAAAACATGTAGGAAAGGTTATAGAGTACCAAAGAATTATAAAAGTGATTTTAATTTTATCATCTCTTCTTTGCTTTTATTCCCTCTCAGTTCTAAAGTTTCATTAGTTCTCTGACTCTCCAAAATTATTACAGTCCTAACTTAGAGGACTTTCTCTTATAGAAGCTTCCCTTATGGCTTATTTTGATGAGATAGGAAGTTTTAAAACTTCATTTTTCTTATGTTGGAAAAATTTTATCTAAAACACAGATTGTCCCCAGTTTTTCTAAGAAAACAAAGATCTAGTGTTAAGTTTCATGAGTAAAGAAGAAAAATTTCTCTTTGACATTCTGGATTTAAAAAAGTGGTTTGGTGATTATTTGTGAAAAGCTTAGACTTCTTATGCCTAGGGGAAAATTTCATGCTTGAACTAGCAACCATTGAATAATAAAAGGTTTTAGTGGAAATTCAAGCATATTTTTAAGTAAGGGAGCTGCCAGTGTAAATCACTGAGTTTGTGTTATAAACAGCTTATTAAATAAATAACTATTAAGAATGGATGAGTTCAGGACAAGAAAATGCTATGTGAACAGATAGACCCTGGGCTGTTTCCACCTGAGAGTTTCAGTATTGTCTTTCCCCATACATTCTTGGTGAAATGAAATGACAGAAATTTCAAATCGTGAGATTATTGTGCCATATAGTGTTAGGATGAAGGACATGTTTTTTTCTTATATATATAAAGGAAATGTAAGAGAGCATGAAAGGGAAAGAAAACACTCTAACTCAACAAAATACTTCTGTATAAAACCTCCAAATTCTTATATTTCAGGAAATGCCGAAATAAACCATATGCATGGACATTAAACCAAAGCATTATGGACTTTAAATCCTGGCTTCCCTTGGATTATTTTAATATTCATTTCAAAGTGTTAGTTGAAATCTTTATAGTGATGTTAATTATTGCTTAATAACTAGAGGTATGCATCGGAGAGCAAAATCTTGGAATCTGCCTTATTATTGACCTAGCTATAGATAAGACACTAAAGTTTTCTTGTAAAGATTGTTCAGGTTGGTCTTTTCTGCAAGAAGGAACTATCTTGTAGACCAAATCTAGCTACTCGATAACTAGGCTGATGGTCAGGAGACCCACTTTTGCCACTGATTTACATTATGATCCCAGCCAGTCATTTAATTCTTTTGTGTTAAGTTTTATACTAAAAACAAGTATTTATTTCACTTAACTAGCATAGACATATAGGTTACAGAATTTCCAGAGCTAAAAGGTATTATAAGACAGAATTTCTCAACCCCTGGTGCTGTGGACATTTTGGTTGGATAATCCTTATGGGGGTACATCTGTGTATTGTAGGCTGTTTAGCAGCATCCTTGGCCTCTTTGTATCAGTATGAATGTCTCAGTTGTGACAACCAAAAATGATTCCAAACTTTCCTGATGCTGTATGGTTGTCAGTATCCCAGTTAAGAAGTATTGCTATAGGGCTGGGGTTATGGCGCAGTGGTAGCGTGCTCGCCTAGCACGCGGGAGGCACTGGGTTCGATCCTCAGCACCACATAAAAATAAAATAAAAATATTGTGTCCACCTACAACTAAAAAATAAATATTTAAAAAAAAAGAAGTATTGCTATAAGACATTATTCAGTAAGAAGCAGCAGAGGCCTAGAGTCCAACCACCCCCCCTGAGGTAATGCAGGGCCTTGCACATGCTAGACAAGAATCTGACTTTATTAATACACTCCCAGTTCAATTCTCCAGATTCTACCCTGAATTCATTCATTTTCATTCCATACCAAAAGTAGTGGCATATATTTAACATTTTGACACCAAAACAAAAATTGAATGCTTTTTATTTAACAACGATGTATTATCCACTTCACCACTTTCAAAGCTCTTACCATGCATTAAAACATCTTTAATCCTTGAGCAATGCTTATAGAGTTGGAATGAGCTGGGTGTGGTGGTGCATGCCTATAATCCCAGCACTTTGGGAGGCTGAGACAGGAGAATCGTGAGTTCAAAGCCATCCTCAGCAATGGTGAGGTGCTAAGCAACTCAATGAGACCCTGTCTCTAAATAAAACACAAACTAAGGCTGGGGATGTGGCTCAGTGGTTGAGTACCCCTGAGTTAAATCCCTGGTACAAAATTAAAAAAAAAAAAAAAGAGTTGGAATGGATGGTTTGGGAAGTCTTAATCTACCATTATCAGCCACACCTATAAGTTTAAATTGGATATGATGTGTGGGATATTGACAGCTAGTGAATTTCATGCTATTGAAGAGTACTAAAGAATACATTTCACGAATCTAATGCCTCTTTGCCAAATAAAATCGGTGTGATAACAGCCTTAGGTTTGTGCTGAATTTCTTCTATCTTCTATTCTTAGTTTATATAATATCAATCAAGTTTTGTTTTTTTGGTACTGGTGATTGAACTCAGGGCCACTTGGCCACTGAGCCACATCCCCACATCCCCTATTTAGAGAGAGGGTCTCACTGAGTTGTTTAGTGCCTCGCTTTTGCTGAGGCTGGCTTTGAACTTGCTATTCTTCTGCCTCAGCCTCCTGAGCTGCTGGGATTATAGGTGTGAATCACCATACCTGGCTGGTTTTTAGTAATGGCAAAATCTTCACAGGTAGTATGTAGCACTTATTAAATTTCATTTTATTATTTAATTCCATATCTGATGGCTTATGATCATGTCCTGGGTTATCAATATATGGAAATTCAAGTGGCTTGGGAAAATGAAGGGAAATTTAGAAAAAAGGAAAATTAGTTAAGTAAGAATAATTGAGTAAAATTAGCTGTCAGAAAAACCAATTATCATTCAGGAAAGCTTAAAACTAATAAGGACATACTTTGCTTTAGAGTCAGGATATATCATCTTCTGAACATCTGGATTCTGGAGTGCTTTCCAAGCTCTTTGCTGAGGATGTCTAGGTACAAGTATAGTTTGCTGGGCAGAATTTTTTCTTTGACATTTGTGTAAGAAAGCCATCTATCTTTGAAAATGCTAAACTACCACAGTGTTGGAAACCTCAAATGCTTTGCTTTGGAGATTTTTTTTTAATCTAATGAAATCTTTGGATTTAGATATAATTGGGTTGTTACATAATGTGATTCTGAACATATAGGCATGCACAAGATGAAAGCTGGATGTGACAGACTCTGGGGTTTGCAGACTGATAAAAAACTATAGAATAAGGGACATTAGACATTAAGGTGATTATCTGCCATAGTTATGTTTACTTATTTTTCTGTTTCTCTTTTCGTTAAGCACATCATAAATTATCTTGGCTAGCTTAGATTCTTACAAGTTTCATTCTTTAAATTGGGCATCAGTATTCGTTGTGATATTTTCCATTAGAAATGTGATGGAACTAACAGCTCAACAATGTGGATTGGCTGGTACTGAAGGGCAGCTAAAAGTGACCATCTGAGTTACATCTAAGCAGTGGTATGGAAAGGCAAATAGAGCTGTCCCATAGAATTTATAGGAGACGTAGTGTGGGATCAAAGATATATCATGTAAATTGTATAATGATGGAAAAGTTTCATGAGGTAAAAGAAGGGAACTACCACAATGTCATGTCTGGAGACATGGATTTTTTTCTTTTTTAATTGAGAAGAACTGATAGGATAAATTTGGTTACGTTTAAAAAGTATACATAAAGAAAAATAATTACTCATACTGTCTCAGGACATTGTTGCAGCAATGTAAATTTTTTTTGTATTTACTTTAGTCTTTTTCTATCCATTTTGAAAATAAATTGATACTCCATAATTTTGTATTCTGTTTTTTAAAATTCCCTTCTTCAAGTTGCCATGCTGGCTCTCTGTAGTTCAGCTTTCTTGGCTTGTTTTTATTTTTCACACATGCTCAGAGCTATTGCACGTGCTGCCCATTGCATATGATGTGCTCATTACCCGCCTTTTTGCATAGCTGAACCATATTTACCCATCCAAATCAGTCTTAAATATCCTTTCTTGAGGTATGCTTTCCTTGATTCATAACTCCTATTATATACTTTTATAGTACTTTTTCAATGATAATTAATGATGTAGAATAAAATGTTTTTTGTTTATGTATGTATTGTTAGAATAGTTTTTAAAATTCACTGCTAGGGATTAGACTAAGAACTTTGAGCATGCTAGACAAGTGCTTTACCACTGAACCATGATCTAGCACTAGAATACATTTTTTTATGCAGCATATATGAGAATAGGAATTGTTTGCTATATCTCTTAGCCTCCAGGACAGTACAGGGTAGGTGTTCGGTATTTGTTGAATAAACCACATGAATGAATGAAGAAATATAGGCAACAGTTTGCTTTCTTCATATATAACATATTTGTCAAAATACAGTTGGTCCTCTGCTTCTGCGAGTGGGCTGTGCTTCTGCACCTTGGACTTTACCAATTGCAGAATGAAAATATTTGGGAAAAAATGTGTTCGGAACATGTATAGACATTTTTATGTTATTATCCCCCAAATAATACAACTATTAACATAACATTTACATTGTGTGCTAGCAATGATTTAAAGTCTACTTGAATTGTACTAGGTTATATGTCAATGCTATGCCATTTTATATAAAGTCCTTGAGCATCTGCAGAGGTCTTGGAACCAATTTCCTTCAGATACTGAGAGACAGCTGGATGCACTTGATAGTGAATGCCTATTAAGTCCAAAAGTGAATCTTTTTTCAAGGAGCTAACAACTTTCTTGTTTTTTGGAGTCACTGCTGATTTTAACCAGGATAGCTGGGGTTCAGGTTTACCTTGTTAGACGTCAGGTTTGGAAGGTGGCTGCTGAGGATAGTGCTTATTCATTGCTTTGAAATTAGTAAGTAGAGTTGGGAACCTTCTCTTCTACAGGCTCACCATCCAGCCCTATCCTTTTTAGTCTGTGTTCCAGGATCAGGTGACCAACAATATTGAAACTTCTGCATCAGAACACTCTTAATACCTGACTGGAAATTGTGTGTGTGTTGTGTGTTTACCATTTACCTTGCATACCTGCATGCAGTTGAATGTTTTGTTTTTCTTGCTATAGTAACAGGACCTGAGGGGAGTTTCAGGCTGCTACCACCCAACTTCCCTACAAGCAAAATCATCATCATCTAGGTGGGACCTTTTAGCTGGACTTTTCACAACTGAATGCCTAAGATGATAGATGGTTGAGTGAGCTGATGTTAACAGTGGCCGCAGGTCCTCTGAACACAAAGGATTGACTTCATCACTAAATTGTGGGAGGATGAAAAAGGAGCATCATGCTGCCAAATGTTTCCCAGCAGATATCACAGCAGCTTGATATAGCAGCTCCAGATAGGAATACTGCTAGGTTCTAACTCTAATTAGTCCTTTGAAAATGTAGTTTAGGGCTTACAGATGAGCAGCTTATAAAAATGGATGATCTCAGGCTCAACTGCAGGTGCAGTGAATCAGAACTTTTATTAAATATAACAAAATGCCCAGCTATTTGCATGCCTATCAACATTTGAGACACTGGGTTAGGTGGTTGTATAATGTGTGAACTGAGTCGTTGCAGGTCAGGATCATAGCATTTGGAAACCTAAGTCTTAATCTTAGATCATGATGTTTAAAGGTGTTTGATCTAGAGTTTTTTCTAGGGTGAAAAAGTGGCCTTTATTCAGTATATAAGGCCATGTTGCAAGTTAATGACACAGTCATCACTCATACTTCTATAGTGTTTTAATCTAGAACTTTTTATTTCCATTTAATTTGCTGATTTTGTTTTTTATATGAGAACAAATCGTTCAAGATAGTTATCTTGTGCCAATGGGAAAATGTTTTTCTCATTTTCATTTGGGTATGCAAAGAGATATTTAGAAGATATTCTAAACAGGGGTATTTTTTCCACTTAGGTCTGGCTTTTCTGTTAACAAACTTAGTTTTATCAAGTGAGGAAATAAGGTTGGTTTATTCCCTTTTCCTGTTGAACTTTTTGCCTCTCACATTTGTTCAACAGACCAAATATTGACAATTTTATGTTTTCTTTTTAAAATTTAAGTACATTTAAAAGAATTAAATGTAACAGCAAGTGAATCATTTTTTCTTTGCTGTACTTAAATATAACCATTAACATTGTCTGGACCTTAGAAGGACCAGATACTAAGAGAGTGAGTTCTAAAGTTAGTACAGATAGGAATGAGCCAGGATTCTCTGGTTATTTTCCTGATCTGTTCACTTTCATCCAGGAGGTCTGTGTTTGTGGATAAACCACAGAGTATAAGGTAGAGCTTTGTATGCTGAGAAAAACAGTAAGGAAGGGACTTTATGCTCATCATACTGAGTATGATATAATCAGTAAGTATATAACAGCATTAAGTTATGTTGGGCCATTTATTTTAAGGTTCTTCTCAAATCCAGGAGCTAGTTGTTGGAACAGATATTACTTGGGACTCTAATCACTTGCTTTTTCACTTGGGAGCAGGCAGTCTTTTTTTTCCGCCCATTGCTTTTATTGGTGCATTATAGTTGGACATAATGGTGGGATTTGATGTTATATATTTGTACATGCACACAATATAACAATATAATTTGTCCAGTAACATTCCCCAGTATTTCTCTTGAATTATTCCTGTTATCCAAAACTAGTTCTGCATTTTACTACCCCAGTTCTTTGTTTCTTCAAGCAAAGAATGGTTCTGTTTTGATATTTCCAGCTGTTCTGTGCTTCAAACTAACTTCTGTGTATTGGGATATTCAGTTGACCACTGAGGAATACATTTGGATTCTTCTTTCCTTTGGTAGACTTTGGCCAGAATTACTTTTTTGGGGGGGTACCAGGAATTGAACTCAGGGGCACTTGACCACTGAGCCACATCCCTAGCCCTATTTTGTATTTTATTTAGAGACAGGGTCTAACTGAGTTGCTTAGTACCTCGCCATTGCTGAGGCTGGCTTTGAACTTGTGATGCTTCTGTCTCAGCTTCCCAAAGTGCAGAATTATTTTTAACCTGTAGTGTAACAGTTGATAAAAGACTTGTTAGTTTGTGGTTTCCATAATTCATCAAATTTAGAGTATTTAATTAAGTTTATTATTACCATTAAATATTTTCTGGGTGCCCACATGGTGCTTTGCACTTTGCTGAACTGTTTGGGGACTACTTCAAGAAAACACATTGGTGTGTCTTGGGGGTTGCAGAAGAGGGATGGAATATAGTCACTGCCCCCAGTAGATACTGTAGATACTAGAAAAAGACTTTCTCCTTGTCCCTTTTCACCCCATACCTTGTGACCAACTGAGCATCTTGGGGTGAGAGGGAATACTAAAAGAGTAATGACACTTATTAATGTCTAAATTTTTCTATACCATCCTTCTCTTCAGTAGTTCAAACTTAGAAACAATTTCTTTATTTTGTTGGGGGGTTGGGAGTGGTACCAGGGATTGAACTCAGGGGCACTCGACCACTGAGCAACATCCCCAGTCCTGTTTTGTATTTAGAGACAGAGTCTCACTGAATTGCTTAGTGCTTCGCTTTTGCTGAGGCTGGCTTTGAACTTGCTGTCCTCCTGCCTCAGCCTCCTGAGCTGCTGGAATTATAGGTGTGCACCATGGTGCCTGTCCGGCTAGAAACAATTTCTAAGAGGGAATCTCTTAAGTACTATAAAAGTTGACAAATTGTGGAAATAGTCATTAGCATCTGTGATTCATGCTCTACGTTTAAAGAGTTTTCTGCCTCTTTCTGCCTCTCAGCTGATCACTTTGTTCTGTATCACGCACTCAGGAACAGGGTGCAATAGCATCGTCATTTTAGGCTTGCCAAAATTACTGAGTACTCTAGAAACATTTGATGAGTCTCTTTAGAATGAATGCAAGGATAAATCTCTTTAGAATATAAGTATGTAAGTTAATCTCTTTATCTTTATCTATTTTTTCAGTACTGAGGATTGAACCTAGAGGTACTCTACTACTGAGCTACGTCCTCAGCCCTTTTTGTTTTATATTTTGAATTAGGGTTTCACTAAGTTGCCCAGGAAGGCCTTGAACTTACTATCCTTTTGCCTCAGTCTCCTGAATAGCTGGGATTATGAACATGTGCCCCTGGGCCCTGCTTAATGTCTTGTGGGGACACCTCTTATATCTTGTTGGTGCTTAGCTATTCTGGCCTTGAGGAGCAGACTGACTTCTTGTTACATAGTCAGCACTTTTTTTAACCCCCTCCCCCCCAAAAAAGAGAAAGGAGGCATTATAGGATATGGGAAATCCAAATAGCAAAGAATTAAAAACAATTTAAAGCACTTTTTCTTTAACATTTGTTATAGTTCTGACTTTATCTCAGGTGAATTATTTTCTTTAATTCTTTTTATATGGCATGATGCTACTTTATAAATTCTATAAAGAAAGAAAAGTAGATTTAAGGAGTGATCTTCAGCTTTTTAAAATTTAAAATCTATTCTTAATTTTCTTACTCCATGTATATCCTGTTCTTTGCACTATAAGATTGATGCTGAATTCTTGCCATGGTAAATGACTCTATAAATATTTAGTGCTTTTAAAATTGTGAAGACTATGTTAGCTTTTTCTAATTATGTTAAGCCTGCAAAATCCTATAAAATTTAAGTAGCACATAGGAAACATGTCCCTTTCCACTTGGTTACCCTAAGAATGTGTATCAGATCCATTCCTGGGACCTAGTCAATATTTATGGAGTGCCTGCTGCACACATAGGGCATCTGCTGAACTATGACTCTTCCTTCCAGGGTAAGAAGAATTAACCATTCCTTTTGTTGCAGCCACAACATGCTGTCACCTATATGTAAAAACCTTAGTTTACAAATTGGCTGCTCTTCAAGGAAGGAATAGACACAAAAGTTTAATCTCAGAGAGGAAAACTAAGAACATTTCCAAAGTAACTGAAATTTTTTGTTTTGAAAGAGATCTCTTAGTGAAAGAAAAGCTAGTTCTTGGAAGAAGCACAATAACTAAAATCAGATTAAATACATTAGAGAGTTCATATGAAATGTTTGAGATTGCAAAATTAGCTTTAATGCTTTGGGAAAGACAATAAAACTATTTCTACCTGTGCAGGATTTTGCTTCTCCTGCTTAACTTAAGTTAGAAAACTGTAGACCCTAAGGCTTAAGTGCCAGGGCAAGAATACAGATAAGCATTTTCTTCATATTTGGGTGAGCTGTCTTCCCTATCTCTTGGCCTTAACTCTTACTTAAGAATAGCTGAAGTGGGGCTGGGGTTGTAGCTCAGCGGTAGAGCGCTTGCCTCGCATGTGTGAGGCCCTGGGTTCGATCCTCAGCACCACATACAAAGCAATAAAATAAAGACATTGTGTCCATCTACAACTTTTAAAAAAAAGAATTATCTTTAAAAAAAAAAATAGCTGAAGTGATGTTTGACTGAGATACATCATACTCAGGACATTGTCAGAGTGCACTGAACTGCAAATTAGCAAATAGCAATGTTTTATCTTCTTTCAGGGCTTTAGTTGTATGGTATATTAAGCTTCTTTTTTTTTCCTCATATTTTATTTATTTTTCTATTTAGGCTTACATGATAACAGAGTGCAGTTTGATTCATTGTACATAGATAGAAGATAACATATCGATTCTCTAGTTGTAAGTTGTATAGAATCACAACATATATGCAGTCATACATAAAGTTAGGACTTTGATGACCATCATATTCCACCACCTTTACAGTCCCCATCCCCCCTCCCCCCTTACGCCCCTGTGAACAGAGTTCCACCATTGTTCCCATGACCTTCCCCACATTATGGATCAGCATCCACTTATCAATGAGTACATTCAGCATTTGGTTTTCTGAGATTGGCTTACTTCACTTAGCATGATATTCTCCACTCCATCCATTTACCTGCAAATGCCATAATTTTATTCTCTTTTATTGCTGAGTAGTATTCCATTGTGTATATATACCACAGTTTCATTATCCAGTCATCTATTGAAGGGCATCTAGGTTGGTTCCACAGTTTAGCTATTGTGAATTGAGTTGCTATAAACATTGAAGTGGCTGCAGCACTTGTAGTATGTTGTTTTTAAGTCTTCTAGGTATAGACTGAGGAGTGGGATAGCAGGCTCAAATGGTGGTTCCATTCCATGTTTTCTAAGGAATCTTCATACTGCTTTCCAGATTGGTTGTACCAATTTGCAGTTCTACCAGCAATGTATGAGCGTGCCTTTTTCCCCACAACCTTGCCAACACATATTGTTGTTTGTATTCTTGATAATTGCCATTCTGACTGGCTTGAGATGAAATCTTAGGGTAGCTTTGATTTGCATTTCTCTGATTGCTAGAGATGTTGAACATTTTTCATATGTCTGTTGATGGATTGTATATCTTCTTCTGTGAAGTTTGTGTGCAGCTCTTTGGCCCATTTATTGATTGGGTTGTTAGTTTTTTTGGTGTTAAGTTTTTTGAGTTCTTTGTATATCCTGGAGATGAGTGCTCTATCGGATGTGTGTGTGGCAAAGATTTGTTCCCAGAATGCTGGCTCTCTGTTCACTTCATTGATTATTTCTTTTGCTGAGAAGCTTTTTAGTTTGAATCCATCCCATTTGTTGATTCTTGATTTTACTTCTTGTGCTATAGGATTCTTGTTAAGGAAGTATGGTCCTAATCCAACATGATGAAGATTTGGGCCTTTTTTTCTTCTATTAGGCGTTGGGTCTCTGGTCTGGTTCCCAGGTCCTTGATCCACTTTGAATTGAATTTTGTGCATGGTGAGAGATAGGGGTTTAGTTTCATTTTGCTGCATATGGATTTATAGGTTTCCCAGCACCATTTATTGAAGAGGCTATCTTTTCTCCAGTGTACGTGTTTGGCTCCTTTATCTAGTATAAGGTAACTGTATGTAAGTGGGTTCATCTCTGTGTCTTCTATTCTATACCCTTGGTCAACATGTCTATTTTGGTGCCAGTATCATGTCGTTTTTGTTACTACAGCTTTGTAGTATAATCTGAGGTCAGGTATTGTGATGCCTCCTGCTTCCCTCTTCTTGCTAAGGATTGCTTTGGCTATTCTGGGTCTCTTATTCTTTTAAATGAATTTCATGATTGCCTTTTCTATTTCTATAAGGAATGATGTTGGGATTTTAATTGGGATTGCATTGAATCTATATAGCACTTTGGGAAGTATGGTCATTTTGACAATATTGATTCTGCCTATCCATGAGCATGGGAGATTATTCCATCTTCTAAGGTCTTCTTCAATTTCTTTCTTCAGTGTCTTGTAATTTGCATTGTAGAGGTCTTTCACCTCTTTTGTTAAATTGATTCCCAAGTATTTTATTTTTTTGAGGCTATTGTGAATGGGATCGTTTTCCTAATTTCTCTTTCAGAGGGTTTATCACTGATGTATAGAAATGCAATTGATTTGTGGGTGTTGATTTTATATCCTGGTACTTTGCTGAAATCATTTATTAATTCTAAAAGTTTTCTGGTAGAATTTTTTGGATCCTCTAAGTATAGAATCATGTCGTCCACAAATAATGATGGTTGAGTTCTTCTTTTCCAATTCATATCCCTTTAATTTCTTTCGTCTGTCTAATTGCTCTGACTAGTGTTTCAAGGACTGTGTTGAATAACATTGGTGAGAGAGGGCATCCCTGTCTAGTTCCCATTTTCACAGGGAATGATTCCAATTTTTCTCCATTTAGGATGATGTTGGCCTTAGGTTTAGCATGGATAGCTTTTACAAAGTTGAGGTATGTTCCTACTCTCCCAAGTTTTTCTAGTGTTTTGAGCATAAAAGGGTGTTGTATTTTGTCAAATGCCTTCTCTGCATCAATTGATAAAATCATATGATTCTTATCTTTAAGTCTATTGATGTGATTTATTACATTAATTGATTTCTGTATGTTGAACCAACCTTGCATCCTTGGGATGAACCCCACTTGATCATGGTGCACTATTTTTTTGATACGTTTTTGTATGAGGTTTGCCAGTATTTTATTGAGAATTTTTGCATCTATGTTCATCAGGGATATTGGTCTGAAGTTTTCTTTTCTTTGATGTGTCTCTGTCTGGTTTTGGAATCAGGGTGATACTTGCCTCATGGAATGAGTTTGGAAGGGTTCCCTCCTTTTTTATCTCATGAAGTAGTTTGAGGAGAATTGATATTAATTCTTCTTTGAAAGTCTTGTAGAACTCAGATGTGAATCCATCTGGACCTGGGCTTTTCTTGGTTGGAAGGCTCTTGATGGCATCTTCTATTTCCTTGCTTGAAATTGATCTGTTTAAGTTGTGTATGTCCTCTTGGTTCAGTTTGGGTAGGTCATATGCCTCTAGAAATTTGTCAGTGTCTTCAGGGTTTTCTATTTTACTGGAGTATAAATTTTCAATATAGTTTCTAATTATCCTCTGTATTTCAGTAGTGTCTATTGGGATATTTGCCTTTTCATTTCGAATTTTAGTAATTTGGGTTTTTTCCCTCCTCCTTTTCGTTAGGGTGGCTAAGGGTTTGTCAATTTTGTTTATTTTTTCAAAGAACCAGCTTTTTGTTTTGTCAATTTTTTGAATTGTTTCTTTTGTTTCAATTTCATTGATTTCAGCCTTAATTTTGATTATTTACTGTCTTCTACTTCTTTTGGTGTTAATTTGTTCTTTCTTTTCTAAGACTTTGAGATGAAGAGTTAATTCATTTATTTGTTGACTTTTACTACTTCTAATGAATGAGTTTAGTGCTATGAACTTTCCTCTTAGCACTGCCTTCCAGAGATTTTGATATGTTGTATCAGTTTTCATTTGCCTCTAAGAATTTTTTTTTATCTCTTCCTTGATGTCTTCTGTTATCCATGCATCGTTCAATAGCATATTATTTAGTTTCCAGGTGATGGAGTAGTTTCTGTTTTTTAATCTGTCATTGATTTGTAATTTTATTCCATTGTGGTCAGATAGGATGTAAGGTAGAATCTCTATTTTTTTTGTATTTTCTAAGACTGGCTTTGTGACATAACATATGATCTATTTTGGAAAAGGATCCATGTGCAGCTGAGAAAAAAGTGTATTCGCTCGCGCTCGTTGATGGATGGAACATTCTGTATATTTCTGTCAAGTCTAAATTACTGATAGTTTCATTGAGATCTATGGTTTCTTTATTAAGTTTTTGTTTGGAAGATCTATTTAATGGTGAGGGAGCTGTGTTAAAGTCTCCAAGTATTATTGTGTTGTGTTCAATCTGATTCTTGTATTTGAGAAGGATTTGTTTGATATACGTAGAAGCCCCATTATTTGGGGCATAGATATTTATGATTGTTATGTCTTGTAGATGTATGATTTCCTTAAGAAGTATGAAATGATCTTCTTTATCTCTTTTCACCATCTTTGGTTTGAAGTTTACTTTATTTGATATAAGGATGGAAACTCCTGCTTATTTGCGGGGTCCATGTGAGTGATATGGTTTTTCCCACCCTTTCACTTTCAGTCTGTGGATGTCTTTTCCTGTGAGATGAGTCTCTTGCAGACAACATATTTTTGGGTCTTTTTTTTTTTTTTTGATCCAGTCTGTCAGTCTATGTCTTTTAATTGGTGCATTTAGGCCATTTACATTCAGGGTTATTATTGAAATATGATTTGTAATTCCAGTCATTTTGGTTTGTTTTTGGTTTTTACTTTGAGTTGTTTTCTCTTTTGAATGGTCTTTCCTCTAGTGTAGTTCCTCTCTTTGTAAATTTTCATTGTTGGTTATCATTTCTTCCTCATGGAATATTTTGCCAAGAATGCTGTGTAGTACAGGCTTTCTTGCTGTAAATTCTTTTAACTTTTGTTTATCATGGAAGGTTTTTATTTTGTCATCAAATCTGAAGGTCAGTTTTGCTGGATATAGGATTGTTGGTTGGCATCCATTGTCTTTTAGGGCTTGGAATATGTTATTCCATGATCTCCTGGCTTTTAGTGTGTGGGTTGAAAAATCTGCTGAGATACGAATTGGTCTCCCCTTATATGTAATCTGGTTCCTCTGTCTTGCGGCCTTTAAAATTCTATCCTTATTCTGTATGTTGGGCATTTTCATTATAATGTGCCTTGGTGTAGATCTGTTGAAATTTTGTATGTTTGGTGACCTGTAAGCCTCTTGTATTTGATTTTTCATATTTGGGAAATTTTCTGATATTATTTCATTGAAGAGATTGTGCATTCCTTTGGTTTGAAATTCTGCACCTTCTTCTGTCCCAATAAATCTTAGATTTGGTCTTTTGATGCTGTCCATATTTCTTGTATATTCTGTTCATGATTTTTTTTTTACCATCTTCACTGTATGGTCAAGTTTTATTTTCAAGATTGTATATCTTGTCCTCATTATCTGAGATTCTGTCTTCCAGGCGATCTAGTCTACTGGTGATGTTTTCTATTGAGTTTTTTATTTGGTTTGTTTCCTTCATTTCAAGAATTTCTGATTGGTTTTTTTCCATGATCTCTAGCTCTTTCTTAGTCTTTTGCTACTTGTAATTGCTCTCTTATCTCTTTGTTAGATTGATCGATGGTTGCCTTTATTTGCTCTCCTATTTCTTTGTTGGATTGATCAATTTTTGTCTGTAATTGTTCACTTATGTCATTCTTTAGTTCACTGATCACTTTAATTATGTACATTCTGAATTCTTTCTCTGACATTTCATCAACTGTGCTGTCAATGAATTCTGATACAGTGGTATCCAGGTTTATTTGGGGCACTTTTTTTCCCTTTTTTCATGTTGATTGTGTATCTTCCTTTCTTGAAATACCAATATGAAGTATTGTGGCTTCTATCCTATAATTTTGTACTGACACTCCAGATTACCTGTGTCTCACCTTGGAGCTACTTCTGTTCCCCCAGTATCCCCAGATGGGCACTACTGCCACTAAAGTTGGTGGCAGAGGTAATGGATGTACCTCTAGAGGGCAGTGGGAGTGGCGTTGGCTGGGCTCCTGAGGTGGCCCCTGAGGGCTGTTTTCTCTCCTCTCTTGCACTCCTGCTGGTGAACAGGAACTCTGGAGTGTAACTGGAGGCGGGCCCAGGTCTTACTTAGGCAGGGTCACAAGCAGGAGAGTCTGTGTGTGTGACCCTTACAGTGAGCGTGAGCACCCCTGGGGCTGGAGGCTAGCAGGCTCTGGTGTTCCTTCAACTGGGCACCCCTGGCATTCCCTAAGGGCAGTTTTGGGCCTTCTGTCTCGCCTGACCACAGGAACTCTGGAGCCGAACTGAGGCAGGCCCAGAGCGCACTAGGGTGGGACCTCTTCACGCTGGGATCTCTGCAGGCCACTCTTACCCTGTGTGTGCCTTCCTCTGTGGCTGGTAGCTATCAGTCTCTGGTCAACCCTTAGTTGGACACCCGTGGAGTTTCCTGAGGGTGGATCTGGGCCCTCTGTAGCTCTTGCCGGACTCCAGGATCTCTGGAGCGGAACTGGGGTGGACCCAGGCCGCCCTTGGGTGGGGCTGCCTTGTGCTGGTGTCTCTAGAGCAACTCTTGCCCTGAATTTGGGCTCTCCAGTGGCTAGAGGTAGCGGTCCCTGGTCTCCCTTTGGCTGGACAACCGTGGAGTTTCCTGAGGGCAGATCAGGGCCCTCTGTGGCTCCTGCCAGTCCACAGGAACTCTGCAACAGAACTGGGGTGGGCCCAGGCTGCCCTTGGGCAGGGCTGCCTCTCGCTAGGTCTCTGCGGGGACTCTCACAACTGAGTTTGGGCTCCTCAGTGGCTAGTGGCTAGCAGTCCCTGGTCTCCTGTTGGCTGGACACCCATGGAGTTTCCTGAGGGCGGATCTGGGCCCTCTGCGGCTCCTGCTGGACCCCAGGACTTAAGCTTCTTAATAGCATGATTTCAGAGCCAGCTTGTAAGACTGATCTCTTCCCCTGCTGATATTTGTGAGAGATAGCTCAGTAAGCACTCTCCTTCCCCCAAGATGTCTTTCCCATCCACATTTACAGTGATAACTCCACCCTTAGAAAACTTTAGGTTGAGTCAGAGTCTCCAGAAAGTCTCCATTTAAATGTACCTGGGCTTTGGGTAAGAATGAGATGAGATAAATAAAAGTTGAAGTATTAAGGAAGACCCTGGGTAAGCTCTTGCCTGGGAAAGGCAGGCCCAGGAACAGGTCTGAATTGTATCAACAATTTTTTGAAATCTATTTCTATTTTTAAAATTTTCTCTCCTATTCCTCACTGCTTGGAATAACATTTGAGGTTGCACACATATGTCCTGCTCTTCTGGTGGTGGTATTGGAGGAGAATACAGTGTTTGTCATTTATAATTAACTATACTGTACCTATAAGCCAAATACTACTGTACTTGGTCTGCATATGTTTATTTCCAGGTTTCTACTTTTTCCTTATTTTATTTTTTCTAACCTCATCATTTTATGCTTTGCTAGTGATTTTCCTATAATGTTGCCCAAAATATAAGTCAAAGTGTGCTATTTCAAAAACTTGCTTCTTTGAAGTTGGCCATCTTCTTTGATGAAAGATCTTCATGATATTGGAAAGTGATATTATATCTTTTTCTTGAGATGTTAGCTCAATGAATATGGAGATAGGAATATAGCTTTATCATTTCTAAAGGGTTCCACTGAAACTATTAGATTGTTCCAAACTTGTATTTCTGGGTTAGAAAAGTACTTTGGGGTCAGTCCCCCTTTTCCTTATTTAAAAAAAAAAAAACGGTTAATTTTTATCTCTGGATTTTTGGTGAAATGACATTTTTCTGATTCAGATAAGTTACTGTGACTCCTCTGTAGGGCCCTGTATCTTTTGAGGAGTGATTGCTTTGTGCATAACATGAAGCGTTCTTTGCTGCTTTCCACCCACAGAGCCTTTCTTGCTGAGGAGGAGGTGTGATGTAGGAAAATTATGAAGGCTTTTCAAAGATGCTTGAATTGATGGCCCAGATGGTGAGGAAAATCCTTGGGGAAGTTCAAAACTGAATGGGTGATATCAGATTTTAAAAATCCATAATTAGATTCTGATTCTCTTTTAAACTACTTTAGAGTTTCCACTCTTATTTTTGTGACTGAGTTTCCTTTTCCAGTTGAGAGTGAGCTCCTTGAGGGCAGTCTTGGGTTTGTATACTATCAAAACTCCAGCACACATAGAGCAGTTCTCTAGCAAAATAATAATGATTGCTAACATGTCCTGAATGCTTATGTGTGAGAGGTACTGGACTTCACATGTGCCATCTTATTTAGTTCTTACAATCTTAAGAAGAAAACATTTATAATTATTTGTTTTATGGATGAGAAAACAAATCAAGATTCAAGTTACAAACACCTGGTAAGCAGTGGGTTTAGAATTCAATTCCAGGAATTCCAGAATTTCACATTTTAATCACTATATTGTACTACTTCTTTACTAAATACTTAGTTTTAAAAGAAATATTTGTTGAGTAAAACAGTGAATGAACCAAACATAAAATTAATTTTCCAAAATCACAGTGATGTTTTGTGTCTCTTTAGAATAAACTGTGCTTAGTTTTAAGCAGTCAGCCAGGATGCATCCTGCTGTGCTTGGTGCTACTTGTAATTCAGGAAAATATTGCCCCTGTTATAAACAGCTGGCAAGGGGTAATAGTGTAAACACTGCAGATATTTCTTTTCTGTTGTTATCCTTACTACAACCAGGAGCAATTTAACAGTGATATTAAATTAGGAACTCTGCACATATTGCTTAGTTGTAATGACAAGTTAACATGATATTGTATGTAAAACAGTACTGTCATTTAAGTACAAATTAAAAATGTGAGTTTTCACCCCAGTTATTCACCCAGTAAGTAGTATGTTCTGAAAACCATTGAGTATTTTTAAGGGTAACATCCACTTAAGTATAAATAGGACCCTTTGATTTGCTGAAGATATGACCAGAATCTTTATTCAAAGGTGGTGACTTTGGTAAGGATTCAGTGTCCTAAAAGTGAGAACATTGGGCCTGTCTCCCTTTTAAATTTCTGTTGGGAATTTAGTTAAGGCATTCCTATTATGAATTGTTGCTCTGAAATTGGCATATTAAGTGCAGTAGAAAGTAAGTAACCTTAGTGACTTTCCTGTGATACAGTGTTCTTTGGGTAGGACTTTCCATCCACTACCTTTTCAGCTTAAAAAGAAATCTGATCATATTACTTGCCTCACTTTTTCTTCATTCCAGTTTTTATTGAGTGCATTTGGTGTGCCAGGAGTTTTTATAAGTTCTTTATATACAATAACTCATTTTTATCTCGGTTACCTTATGAGGTAGGCACTGGTTTTAGCACTTTGCAGATGAGAAGTCTGAGAAACAGTTAATACCCAAAATAGCATAGTAAGTGACAGAGTTCATATCAAGCCCCCACAGTCCAGTCCCCAAACTGCACTGTCAATTACTTCTCTATACTGCCTATCAGTGAAATATTTATTTCTCAAAATCTTCCGGGTGCAGTGGTGCATGCCTGTAATCCCAGCGGCTTGGGAGGCTGAGGCAGGAAAATTGTGAGTTCAAAACCAGCCTTAGCAATAGCGAGGTGCTAAGCAACTCAGTGAGACCCTGTCTCTAAATAAAATACAAAATAGGGGATGTGGCTCAATGGTCGAGTGCCGTGAGTTCAATCCCTGGTACCAAAAAAGAAAAAGTTTGCTCAGCAGATTTTTTTCTGAGCCTCTAGTGTACTGTGAATTCAGATGACCAGGTGCAGGCCCGTGAGTTCCAGTGATCTCTAAGAGTGCACTTGACTGGAGTACTTTGCCAGTGATTTAATCAGGAGCTTGGGGCTACCTTAGCTCCCTGCCCAGTATACAGAAGGCAGCATATTTAAACTCTAAGACTAGTGTGTGGTTTCAAGCCTCCAAGGACTCAGAATTTTCTTCTTACTCATTTTGGAGATATCTATGTTAACTACTTCTGACACCTAATGAAGACTTGAAGACTGGCTGTCTTAAATTTAGGCAAGACTGTTTTACAGAACGAGTAAGATCAGTAAGAGTCACTGCTTGTGTTCATCACCTCCACCTATCCAACTTAGTAACTGTGTGATTTCTCTGTGAGTTTGGTCATCTGTAATTGGGGTGCTTGCAGTACCCACATCATATAGGATTGTTGGCTGAATAAGAAAGTTCATTTTTTTTTTTTTTGGTGCTGGGAATTGAACTCAGGGGTACTTGACCACTGAGCCACATCCTCAGCCCTATTCTGTGTTTTATGTAGAGAAAGGGTCTCACCGCTGTTGCTGAGGCTGTCTTTGAACTCATGATTCTCTGGTCTCATCCTCCCAAAGTGCTGGGATTACAGGCATGTGCCACCGTGCCCGGCAAAAGTTCATTGTTTATAAGGAACTTGGTAATTGATACAGAAAAAACTTCAGAAAACATCAGCATGTGTTGTGTGTGTGTGTGAGAAAGAGAGAGAGAGAGAGAGACAGTATATAATCAGGTACATCTGTATGAGCATATGTAATTGATATATTCACATTATGTTATGATTTATTAGTGATATAATATAAATATAGTAGTAGTATATATAATATAAATATATGTAGTAGTTTCAATTATTTGACTTGAAACATGCACTTCCATTTCTGATGCTGAGTATAGAGCTAATTTTTAGTTGCTTTTCTATAGTAAAACTGTTGCCATATAAGATGAGTAGTTTTCCCAAAGAAGCTACTTTTCTGTTTTTAGAGATCCACTCTTCTTTCTACTAAAAATGGAATTGATTAGGAAGGCTGTGGTGGGAGGGCGAGGCTAGACTCCAGATCCTTGAGGTGTTGGACTGTGCTGATACTTGCTTTTATTGTAACTGAATGTCATTTGTGTATGGGTATCCTATTTATGAATCTACAAAAGCAAAAAATGAAATCTATCTCTATTAAGAGGAATTATCTGAAAAGAATACAGAGATTTCTGCTTTACTCTTTATCTGGAGTGAGAACAAAACATTTCTTCTAAGCTTCACTTTTCCCTTACTTAGTGATTTTAACGTTCTTCCACCTTTCTTGTTACTTGGTACATAATAGGATCTCATTCCTAAAATATTCAGAAACAGGGCCCAAAAGTTCTTCATTCTCGGATGTTTGGGGAGAATCACTGCCTGATATAAGAACTAAATTTACTTTCTTTTCCCTTTCTCCCTTTCTCCTTTCCCCATCCCTCTCTCCCTCCTCAACCTTTCTCACCTAGGACATCATGCATATAACTATCACAGAGGTCCACTTTACTTCCGTTTTAGTGCTATGACTTTACTGAACCATTTCTTTTCCCTTAGAATTGTACAGAACAGCAGAAAAATTAAATTGCTTGAATTTTCACTGGTGTCCTTCTATCATTGAGTTCAAGGATAGGTGTGTGTTGGATGGGGTACCAGAATGGAGAATAAACATAAGAAAGGTATAGAAAAGAACAAAGAATCATCTTCAAGCATCCATGTTCATGTAGGTTTTGTTTTGTTTTGTTTTTGCTGGGGGAAGGGGTATCAGGAATTGAACCCAGGGGCTCTTACCTACTGAGCTACATCCTCAGTGCCTGTTTTATCATTATTTTTTTAAATTTTGAGACAGAGTCTCACTAAGGTGCTTAGGGCCTTGCTAAATTACTGAGCCTGGCTAAACTTGTGATCCTCTTGCCTTAGCCTCCTGAGTTGCTAGGGTTACAAGCTTGAGCTAGTGTACCCGGCTTGATGTATGATTTTATACTCTAAGCTTTTCCTATAAGGAGATTCCTAGGATACCTTCATATCTCTGTTCAGTTTTGGGAATGAAGAATTTTAGTTTAGAGTTACTATATCCTTATTCATCATATCACTGTTTCAAATGATGACATATCAGAGTCCTATTTCTTGGTTTTGGGCTTTTATAAAGTCATTTGAGGTATAATTGACATGTGATAAAGTACACATATTTTAAATATCAATTTGATAAATTTAGCCTGTGTATAAACTTTGGAAACCTCCACTACAATCATGAGGGTGAACATGTTCATCACTCCCACACATTTTCCAGTAGACATATCCCTCACCCCCAGAAGTTTTTTAATAGGCATATCCACCATCCCAAGAAGTTTCCTAGTGCCCTCTGTAATCCCTCCTTCTGTCCCTCCTCCCTTACCCCACCCCATCTTACCCTGTGCTCAAACAACCACATTTCTATTTTGTCATTATATACTAGTTTAGATTTCCTAAAATTTTATATAAATGAAATCATACCCTCTTCATACTTTTTAAAAAAAAAAATCTGGCTTTTTTCACTCAGCATAATTATTTTGAGTTTCATCTGTGTTGCTCCATATATCAGTAATTCATCCCTTTTTATTGCTGATAAGTAGTGTTTTATTATTTGGAAATACCACCATTTATTTCTCTGTTTACTATTGATAAGCATTTTTGGTTGTTTCTAGTTTTTACTATTATAAATACAATTGCTATGAATATTTGTAAATATCTCTTTGTAAGAACATATGATTTTTTTTGGTACTAGAGATTGAACTCAGGGGCACTCGACCACTGAGTCACATCCCCAGCTCTATTTTGTGTTTTATGTAGAGACAGGGTCTCACTGAGTTGCTTAGCGCCGCATCTCACCATTGCTGAGGCTGGCTTTGAACTCACAATTCTCCTGTCTCAGCCTCCCTAAGTGCTGGGATTACAGGCTTGCACCACCGTGCCCGGCTTGAACATATAATGTTATTCTATTGTGTATCTGAGAATGGCTGGGTCAAAAGAAAAAAGTCATGTGTTTCAGTTTTTTAGAGCAATTTTCCCAATTGGTTGTATCATTTTACATTCCCCCCTTTCAGTGGATAGGAAATCCACTTTTTGACATTCTTATCAACACTGGGTATATGGTCAGGTTTTTCATTTTTTTAATTTGGTCATTCTAAACATAGTATAGTGGTATCTTATTGTGGTTTTAATTTGCATTTCATTAATGATGTTGAACATCTTATGTTTATCATCCAGAAGGTCTCTGTCACAGTTAACTCATCTCTGCCATTTTAGAGATAAGTAAATGAAGAATGTGGCTGTGTTCCAATAAAATTATACTTCCTGAAACAAACACCACCACCCAAGCAACAGGTTGTATTTGGCCTTTGGATTATAGTTTGCTGACTCCTGACATAGATGATCATGTCCTATTATGAATGAAAAAGATTTACTTCTTCCTTTCCAGTCTGGGTTTTCTTTTCTTTTTTTAATTGTTCATTTTTAAATATTCATGCCCAACTGCACTGTCTAGAGCCTCCAATACAATGTTGAATAGAAATAGAATAGGTATCCTTGTCTTATTCCTGATCCAAGGGAAGTACATTTCATATTTTACCATTAATTATGATCTTAGCTGTAAAGTTTCTTATGGATGCTATGTACTATTTACTAGAATAGGAAATTACCTCTATTCACTAGAATAGGAAAGTACCTCTACTCCTCATTTTTGGTTTAGTTGAACCAGCTTTCTGTATTGACTTTTCTCTATTGTTTTTCAGTTGTCTATCTCAGGAAGTTCCTTTCTGTTCCAAATGTTTATTTGAAATGGATGTTAGATTTTGTTCAATGATTTTCTTCATCTGTTGAAAATGTCATATGCTTCTTTTGGTTTTTCTGATGAATTACATTGGCTGATTTTCAAATGTTAAACCAACCCTGCATTCCTGTGATAAGCTTTTCTTGGCTTTTTTGATGATTGACCAGCTGTAATTTTATGTGTGTGGGGTGCATCTGTGTTCATGAAGGATATTGGTTGTTAATTGTTTTTTGGTACTGAGTTTTGAACTCAGGGGCACTTGACCACTGAGCCATATCTCCAGGCCTGTTTTTGTATATTATTTAGAGACAGTCTCACTGAGTTGCTTAGCACCTTGTCATTGCTGAGGCTGGCTTTGAACTTGTGATCCTCCTGTATCAGCTATCTGAGCTGCTGAGATTACAGGTGTGCGCCACCATGCCTGGCATTAGTTTTCTTTTCTTATGATGTCTTCGGTTTATTTTATTTTATTTGTAGTTGTTTATGGACAGATTGCCTTTATTTTGTTTGTTTTTATGTGGTGCTAAGGATTGAACCCAGTGCCTCACAAGTGCTAGGCAAACGTTCTGCCACATAGCTAAAGCTCCAGCCTACCCAATGTTTTTGGTTTTAATATAAGGGTAATCTTGCCTTCATAGAATAAATTGGGAAATATTTCCCTCTTTTTACTTTTCTGGATAATTTGTTAGAATTGGTATTCTAACCCCCCCCCAGTAAATCCTCAATGAAGCTGTTTGGGCCTGAAGTTTCCTTTGTGGAAAATATTTTAACTAAAAAAATATGTTTTACATGTACATTTTACAGAGCTATTCAGTTACTTATTTCTTGAATAAGCTTTAGTAGTTATGGATTTCCAGGAGCTTATTAATGTTGTCAAATTTATAAGCATGAAATTATTCAAAATATTTTCTCATTTTTAAAATTTCTGTACAATTGTATTGATGTTCCTTTTCTCGTTCTTGATACTGTTAGTTTTTGTCTTCTCTATTGTTCCACATCAGCCTACAGAGAAGTTTATTAACTCTATAGATCCTTTTAAAGAATTAGCTATTGTTTTTATGATTTCCTTTATTTTTTCTCTGTTTTCTTTCTCATGACTTCTGCTTTGGTCTTTATTATTTTCTTTGTTCTGCTTTCTTTGAGTATAATTTGTCTTTTTTCTGATTTCATAAGGTAGAAGCTGAAATCACTGATTTGAGACTGAGACCTTTTCTAGTATAGGCCTCGAGCACTAAACATTTCACCCTAGTTGACCGTTTTGGTGGCTGACTGCAGAATTTCATGTCATGTATTCATTTTTCATTCAGTTCAAAATACTTTATAATTCCTCTCTTAATTTCTTCTTTGACTTATGTATTACTGGAAATTGTGTTAGTTTCTAAATAATTAGAGATGTTTTAGATACCTTTCTGTATTCAATTTGTTTTAATTTCACTATAGTCACACCACAGTCTTGGTGTGACTTCAGTCTTTTCAAATTTACTGTGACTTGCTCTCTGCTTCCTGTTGCCACATTCTGAGCTGCTTTTCTTTGTCATGCTATTCTATCATGATGTTCTGCTTCATCTCCTGCCCAAAGCTATGGAGTCAGCTGACCATGGATGGAACCTCTGAAACTGAAAGCCCCAAATAGACTTTTCCTCCTCTATGAAAAATAAAATTACTTTGATTTACCTTATTGTTCACAATGTAATATCCATTGGCAAATGTTCCATGTGAACTTCAGAGGGTGTATTTTGCTGTTTCTGTGTGAAGTGTTCTAGAAATGTCAGCTAGGTCAAATTAGTTGTATTGTTGTTGTTTTAATCTTCTACATCTTTTCTGATTTGTTCTGTGTACTTGTTCTGTTGAGTGTGGAATCTCCAACCAAAACCTTGGATTATCTATTTCTCCTTTCAGTTTTATTAGTTTTTACATTATATATTTTGAAAGTCTTTTATTAACTGATTGTTTACGATGTTTATGTCTTCTTGAGGAATTGACCCTTTATCAATATGAAATGATTTTCTTTTTTTTTTTTTTTTTTTTTTTTTTTTTTTTTTTTTTTTTTTTTTTTTTTTTTTTTTTTTTTTTTTTTTTTTTTTTTTTTTTTTTTTTTTTTAAATATTTTTTAGTTGTTGATGTATTTTTATTTTATTCATTATTTATATGTGGTGCTGAGGCGCGAACCCAGTGCCTCACGCATGCTAGGCAAGCGCTCTACCACTGAGCTACAGCCCCAGCTCCCTGAAATGATTTTCTTTTTCCCTGGTAGTATACTTTGTACTGAATTTACTTTGACTTATATTAATATGTCTACTCTATTTTTCTTTTGACTAGCATTAGAATGACATATCTTTTCAATTCTTTTATTTATAAGCTATTTGTATTCAAAGTTGTCTTACTTTTTTGTTCAAATCAAATTTGACAATTCTGCCTTTTCACTGGGATGTTTAGACCACTTACATTTAATGTGATTATCAATATAATTTGGATTAAGTCTATTCCCTTGTTATTTTTGTCTCATTTGTTTTTTACTTCTCTTCTTTTTCTGTCTTCACTTGGCTAGAATATTTCTTATTACTCTAATTGATCTTATGTATTAGCTATAACTCATGACATTGACACATTTAAAGAGTAGTAGTTAGGTGTTTTAGAGAATGTTTCCAATTTCAGTTTGTATGTTTTCTCATCATTAGACTTGGTTTATATAAATTGAGGAGGTATGATAGAGGTATAGTGTACAATATAAAACATGTTGCTGATAATGCTACCTTGAGCACTAAGTTTAGGGAATGTTTGTTAGTTTTCTCCATTGTGAAGGTTCTGTTTTCCTTTCCCTTTCTGTTTAACAGATGTCCAGCCCACACTCAGAATGGAAGGGGAATTAAGCTTTACTTCCTGGAGGGAAGAGAATCAAATAATTTGTAAAACTGTGTACAACTATTACAGTAATTAACAAATATCTTAGCAGATTAGCTATTATGAGGCTATCCAAATATTTTTTCTTAAAGTGTTCTCACTAATTTGATAATCATCAGATCTTATTTATAGCAGTTTTTACTGTGGTGTTCTAATGGTGATTTTGTTTCCCTCATTCATTCTACATTTAGGAACGGTAATTCTTTCATAAAGAAAATTTGTCCTACTTCTCCCATTTGTTTGCTTATTCATCCATTCATTTATTTATATCAGTGTGGATTCACAGATATTTTATTCTTTGTGTTATAATCCAATATTTACATTATTTTGGTTTTTTTGCTCAAAATCTTTCAGCTTTGGCCACCAGATTGGGCTCTTTTAAGTTGGCTCCTAGTCTTTTGATATTTTTGTTGTTTGTGTTTTAGTACATGCATACTTTCTGGCATTGCGAGATGTTTCAGGCCCATCTCTTATTTTCTCCATTCTAGACTCTACCATTGTTCCATAGCCCTGGTTCCAGTTGTTGGAGAAAATTATTTAGAAAATAAGAACTGTCTACTAGTTATGAACTTTGTTACTAAGGTATCACTACTTCTAGGAGTTCTCAGTAGACAGGCTATGGAATATATGTATTTATACTACCTCATGTATATACACAAGTATTTATTTATTTATTTTTATAGATTAAAATAAAATGTTAGTTTATATAAGTATCTCTAAATTTAATTCAGCACAACAGGGCTAATTCTAGCCTTTTTCCTTTCATATTCATAACTTCTCTCTGACTGTGAGAAGGTTGGCTTTTATTTTTTTGGTACCAGGGATTGAACCCACAGATGCCTAACCACTGAGCACATCCTCAGCCCTTTATAAAATATTTTATTTAGAGACAGGGTCTTGCTGAGTTGCTTAGGGCCTTTGTGAAGTTGCTGAGGCTGGTTTTGAACTCCTCATCCTCCTTCCTCAGTCTCCCAAGCTGCTGGGATTACAGGCATGTGACATGGTGCCTGGCTTGGCTATCTTTACAACATATTTATAGTTCTTTTTCAACTCTTATATATGTGTATAATTAATGGTTAAATATAGAATGCACTTCCCTTGGATCAGGAATAAGATGATACCTATTCTCACTATTTCTATTCGACATTGTATTGGAGGCTTTAGCCAGTGCAGTTTGGCATGAATATTTAAAAATCAACAATTAAAAAAAGAAAAGAAAATTCAGACTGGAAAGGAAGAAGAAAAGTATTTTCAGAGTTGCAAACTCATACTGCTGTGAGAAAAATTTTATCAACTAGCGTACAGTGTTTGTGTAATATTCTTGTCTTGGTAACCTTTTTTTTTTTTTGGTACCAGGGATTGAACTCAGAGGTACTCAACCACTGAGCCACATCCTCAGCCCTATTTTGTGTTTTATTCAGAGACAGGGTCTCACTGAGTTGCTTAGTGCCTCACCATTGCTGAGGCTGGCTTTGAACTCGTGATTCTCCTGTCTCAACCTCCCAAAGTGCTGGGATTACAGGCATGTGCCACTCACTGCACCCGGCTTGGTAACCTTTTAATATCCAGTCAAAACACTGTTTTTCATGGTGGTTTATGTCAACTGCTTTCCCCCTACCTCCTTAAATGAGGTTATGTAACTTGAACACAATTTTCCTTTGTCATTGTCTGCATTCCCTCCTGGTTCTCGGGATATCCTGGCTAATTAAAACACACACACACACACACACACACACACACACACAGAGTAAAGTTCCTCCTTGTGGTATACAGTTCTGACAGTTTTGACAAATGCTTGGAGTCATATATTTGCCCTGATAATTTGCCCTCATAGTGTCACATCCTTGAAATTCCGTCATGGAGCTCCTTTGTAGTCAACCCCTACCCCAGGCTTCTTTAAAAAAAAAAAAAAAAATTTCATGGATCCTGATATATTTTGTTTTAAAAACAGACCAGCAGGAAAATGCTAAGATAATTTTTCATAGTGGCTTTTGGTATAAAAAATAGATGGGTTAGACAGGGCTAGATTTTTTAGTTTTCTTACATCACTTGTTGGAATAACTGTCCAAAGCCTGCCACTATTAATATCTTAAACATCACTTGCACTATAATGACATAGCCTAGCTGACTGTGATTTCTATATTACTTTATTTATTTATTTTTGCTGTACTGGAAATGAAACATAGGACCTTGTGCATGTTAGAGAAGCACTCTGTTACTGAGCTATACCTCTAGCCTTTTTTATTTTGAGACAAGATCTCACTAAATTGCTGAAGTTGTCCTCAGACTTGTGATCTTCTTGCTTCAGCCTCCCTAGTAGCTGGTATTACCGGTATATGCTGCCATGCCTGGCATAATATTTTCTACCTCCTTTTTTATACTTCTATCATTCTTTACTTTTTCTTATGTTCATGAATGTGTCCATTTATTTAATAAACTTTATATATTTAATCCTGAGTGTGTATGTAGTATTAAAACTGTAGATTTTACTCTTATATTGGCCTGTTTTATTCTCTCTCCTTAAATTAGTTTTACATTAAATCATAACATTTATTTTAAAATATTAGTTACATTCAGCTGGGCATGGTGGTGCATGCTTGTAATTATAGTACTTTGGGAGGTTGAGACAGGAGAATTGTGAGTTTAAAGCCAGCCTCAGCAACGGCGAGGTGCTAAGCAACTCAGTGAGACCCTGTCTCTGAATAAAATACAAAATAGGACTGGGGATGTGGCTCAGTGGTCCAGTAGCCCTGAGTTCCATCCCCGGTACCACAAAAAAAAAAAAAAAAAAAAAATATATATATATATATATAGTTAGTACATATAGTTGTACACTTGTATATATATCTTCATATAGTCTGTATTTACATAATGTCTATAATGAATATATTTTGTCTCAGGTCTTAATTTAAAATGTAAGTGGATGGATATTTTATTCCTCATTGAGATAAGAAAAACCAGTTAAAAGGCTTTTCATGTAAGTGTATAGACTGAGTAGTCATCAATAGAAAAAAGGTTTTCCTATCCTTGTATTAGAGACATGCTCTGTAGTTTATAATTCTGTTTTTCTGTTTTAGACAGGACTACACTGAAACTAATATGAACATGTGGGATGTAACTTTTTTAGTAGACCGTCTCTCCACTTGCCCTACTCTCTAACATCTCAATTATCATTAAAAAATTTTGTGGCTTATTCATTTTTCTTTTTAACATTTCAAGTCTAAAGCTTGTATTTTGTAGCTTGAATATGTTTCTTCTTGCTCTTGTCAGTGGAATAAAACAAAAAAAATATTTCATCCCTGTCTTCTGTACAGTGGTCTTTGTTAGATGCAATTGCCTTATACTTTTTACTCAAGGATTTTGCTGAAGTGGCTCATCCATTCAGATTCTCAATTAGGATGATAACTCCTATACTGCCTGTCACGGTAATAGCTAAGTCTATTTCCATGTACCTCTTGAGGGTGCAAAGACAGAGTGGGCTCTCAAGAGTAAATGCAGTGCACCTGTATCTGGAATGAAAATGTAACTTGTAATTATTCTCTGTAGCATATGAGAGCACACACTTCTTTCTTGGAATTCTGAGACCAGATTCTGTGATCAGATGCAAATAGTTTTTTCAGGACTGGGCTTACACAGAGTAGTTTCATGCCAAGATCTCATGCTCAGGGCAATCGTTGGAGATTACGTATTAGTAGATGAGGCATTTTACAGAACAAGAATATGCCTTGACACATGTTCTTTGTTTAGTCATACACATTTTTCATGCCTCAGTATTTCCAAAATGGATCTCACAGAAACAGGAGAATTTTATGTGTTTATCTTTGCTTTAAAGCCAAGAATTTTTTTACACTTGGTCTGATTAGTCTGCTGTTAGAGAAAGTATCAGTGCTAGATTCCTGTGCAGCTGAACCCTCCACAAAGGATTTGTTACAGTCCTGTTACTTATTTTACTGCAAAGCTAAGTTCATTTTAAGTAAAGGGGATTCTGTGCAATTCTATTTCCATTGTACAGGATCTTTGTGAACTATTAAGAAAAATTGGGAATCCTTGTACCCTTACAGTAAAGTAATTCTATTATTCTGGGCCATCTTTTTCTTCATACTGTCTTTACCTTCTGCCTTCTTCCTACATATTCTTCTCCCCTTCCTTCTCCTTTCTCTCTCCCTAAACCCTGGTTTAGGATGTTTTACCATATTTTCACTTGGTAGTGTAATGGTGAAAGAACATATGCAGCCCAACCTTTTTTTTTGGTCTTCTCCCATAGCTTCTGTTAACACAACTTCTTCCCCATGATAATCCTAAACTTTCTACTGAAACTGTGTAAAGCTGTGTATTAAAGAGGGATGGGTAATACTCCTCTCAGGGCAATTATTTCTTTAAACACTTTAAGGGAAATGCTGAGTGGAGTTTCATTCTATGTGACAGGATTAATCTGATGCATGTGTGAAAAATCTTTGATGGCTGGTTTGGAGACAGTAGAATTAAATAGAAACAAGATAGTGTTCTCAAATATCATCTCATGTCTTCCTACTGCCTTAACATTGGGATATTACATGATACTGCTCTGACTGTGCATTTAGGATTGTCCCTGAAAGAGGAAATGTGCAGTAGCATGACATGGATTCCTTTTCTGAAAAGAGCCATAACAGAATATTAGTATGTCAGCATTCTCCAGACAAACAGAATGATTTGGGGATAGTTAGGTATGATAAATATAATGTATCGTAGGCAACTGGCTCATGTGATTATGAAGGCTGATGAGTATAGAATCTATGGTCAACAACCAGGTGCAGATGAAGTCTCCTGAAGAATTCCTCTTGCATGGGGGAATTGGTCTATTAAGGCCTAAGGCTGATTGGATGGGACCTACTACTAACTCTATAAAGGGCAATCTGTTTTACCCAAAGTTGACCAATTTAAATGTTAATCTTATCCAAACACATCCTCCAAAATGACACATAAAATCCAAGCCATAATTATTTGAAATTCCATGATATTTGGTTGTGCATTTTTGTCCTTTATTTTTAAGGTTCTTTTTGATTATATAACCATTTAATTTTGCCTAGATCACAATGGGCAAAAATAACCAGGACTTCATCTGTTTGTGTTCTTGTCAGAACCCATAGTTGATCAATTTATGATATATTCTCTGCTGTATAAGTGAATGGATTGGGAAAATATTGATATGTGTTCTTTCTTCCCCATTCTTGGTCTTAAGTTTCTTAAAATTTTTGTTAAGGAACTGAGACATTGTTGAAAAGATTCAATTTTATAGGTTCAATTTTATATGTTTCTCTAAGATGGATTTTGCTAAGCAAGTATTCACAAGTGGTCTGTTTTGAGGAGTAAATATGTAGCTATTCTCCACTAGAAATCCTAAATTGCTGCATTATATTTAGACTTCAGCCCCTATGGTCCAGTACAGTCCCACAGTGACGCATGCTGACGTGCACTTACCCTGCCTGAGTCCTGGGCAGGGGAAACATCTTTTGAGTAGAACACAACTGGACAGAATGCCAGAAGGCTAAATATAACTCTTTAGTGAGCCAGACATAAACTCTTAGCAAACAACATATCTGACTTAGAGTGAAAACATTTTCTAAAAGAATTTCTTTTCCATCTTGGTTCACAGTAATAAGTATAAACCACAATTAATTTAATATTTCATGGAAAGATAAGCCATTGATTTTTCTATTTTAGCCATCCTACAGTTAAATAATAATAGCTATTATTAAAGACAGAAAGAAGCCCCTTTATCCCTCACTATTCTAGCATTTTGTTCTTGAGTTAACAGGTCTGTTAAGCTATTCACAGAGTTTTATTTCCAAAATAAAAAGACAGGTAATTAACACATTGATACTTTGACCTATATGGCTGCTGGTTGAATGGTCACCTTTGGAATTTGCTTTTTCATGGACCTTCAGGATGCTTGCACTGGTGTACTAAAGCCCTTAGAAAAATGAATCAAAATAAGCTAATCTCCAATGAATTAGGGAGTTTGTACACAAAGACTAATATTACCCCAGTATCTGTTATGGTTTATGTATATTTTTATTATAATAATTTATGTTATTGGTTCTTTTTGCCTGAGGCTCTAGAAGCATTTTATATCTAGTAATTCTTCAGAATAGTAAAGGGAAACAGGCATCATCCTGGTACTCAAGAGTAGGGCTGTGTTTCTGAGCACAACTCCAGAAATTGGGGTCTGGCCCTCATGGAATAAGTATATTAGGGCTCCTCAAATAGGACTTAACAGAAGAATCACTAGGAAGGCATGGCAAAAAGATCTCAATCTTTCCCATTCTATTGAATTAGGTTTGGGGCAAGTCTGCTCCAAAGAATGAGGAAATGAGTTGGGAAATGGCATTTTAAACAAGTGAAGTGATCATCATATTACTAGTCTGACATGAGATTCCTAGGTCCTGGAAGAATTTCCTGAAGGTCTCTCAAAATTGAGAGAGGAAACAGCATTTTTTTGTCCACAGCTGTGCAAATCATTCCAGATTATGAAAGGAAAGAGAAAACAAAGAACACAGTAGCTTCAGAAAAGAATCCAAGGAGCTGTGTGAACTAGGAAGGCAGTTGTGAACTTCAGCACATCAGTATTTCCTCTCCTACCTTATCATTCTCATCTGCCTTTTCCTTCCAGTCTCCCTTAACTCAGCTTCATGTCTTCACTGGAAGGAAAAGATGGCTGGGTTGAAAATGGCAGTGCCAATGCACATCATATCAAGGCTGCTTTTTTTTGTTGTTTTATTTTTTAATTTTTATTTTTAAAGGCCATTTCCCTTCCAGATTCATCTAAGGCTTTCAGTAGAACAATGGGATATCAAGTTAGACTTCTGAAGTCTGATTCATGTCTTCCGTTCAGTTTCAGAACTCTTTACATATACCTTTTGCTGTTTGTTTTAGTTCTGAGTAGATTTTAATTTATGTTTCTTCTTATAAGAAAGATGATGAATAAAGCAGGAAGTATGGGTTAGGAGTCAGTACTCTTGGCTTTTGATTTTGTACTTATAGTCATTATCCTCTCTAAGATTTGATCCCCTATCTAGAAAGTGAATTTAGTTATCCTGAAACTTCTTCGTAGAATGTTGGAAGATCGAATCAGTGTTCAGCATGTGCTTTTAGACAGCCCAGATAATATTCAGTAGAACATACAGCTCATTAAAGTCCTAGCAGCACTTTCTTTTCTCCCTGTTTCATCAGTTATCAAAGTGTTAGTGAAAAGAAAGTACAGTGTCTGCTCTATAGTTTTCGCTGTATTAGGCATCAGTCCTGCAGGCTGGTTGATAGTCCTGTTCAGGGAAAAGTACTCCAGTGGGCTCAGTTCTCTTTAGCAGAATAGTCATCTGACTTATAAGAAGCAGCTTACCATCACACTTCATACCTGTCAAAATAACATTTTCTGGATTTTAAAGGCCTTACTTCTCCTTGTCTGTTCTCCCTAGGTACATAACTGATGGGAAAACATATACTCTGTATAGCTGGTAGATTTTTCTATGATATTCCTTCTCCTGCTTACCCTTGTCTTTTCAGAAAAAGTATATATTTTTCTTTGTAGAACAGTGTTTAAAAGGGTGGGATGCTAGTAATTCTTGGGCCTAGTTCTTTATTGAGAGTTTACTTAGACTTAAAAATTGATCCAAATTATCCCTGGCTCTCTAAGCTGCACTAGCTTTACTCAGGCTCCCTAACCAAATGAGGGAAGGCTGTTGTTCAAAGGCTGCAACTCATGTAGATGAATAGCCCCAGTATGCTCCATCCATGCCATCATCTCTTCTGCTAAGCTATTGCTGCAGTGCCCTGCAGACTAATTTATATGCATGATGACGCAGTCATCTTTTTCTGAGAACTGCAAGAAAAACCTTGTTACTGGGAAGGGCCTGTGCTCTTTATTTTAGTGCAGTCCACATTTCTGCATGTTTAAGGCAAGATTCAGAGTAGCTTACTTTTCTACACAGTAGTGCATCTTTCATGAGGCTATGATTATTTTAGTTCAAACATGAGCACACAAATGGGGAGGGGACATTGCTGGGTAGGTCTGGGGACTACACCAGGTGAAGATGACCTAGGAAACTTTCGATAGAGCTAGGACAGCAAAGTTAGTTTCTTGGTCAGGTCTTCTGCTATAGAAAAACCTATGCCAGATACCACTATTTATGGCATGGGATATGCACTTAGAAATAAATTTGTATTGTGTGTAATCTTTCTGAATTTTGGTTTTCTTTCTTTCTCTGCAGATACCACCAGTTATATCTAGTTGTTCAATAACATAGTTTTGGCCTTAAAGAAAATAATAACTTCTCCCTTGTTCACTTGCTTACTGTCATTGCAATACATACAGATCTGGCCCAGATACTTTGTAGGATAGCCTTGTCTTTGGATCATCATATGGTTATTTAGCATTTGGAAATTAAGTAGTTAGATAATAGAAAAATGATTTTCAAACACTTTTATTTTCTCTTCCACATTTATTTTTCTAATCTTTTTTTAGCTGTAGATAGACAAAATACCTTTATTTTATTTATTTAGTTTTATATGGTGCTGAGGATCAAACCCAGTGCCAGGCAAGTGCTCTACCACTGAGCTGTAACAGCAGCCCATCTTGCCACATTTCTTATCAAGCCTGTAAACAAGAAAACTAATCAAAATGTTTAATCTTTTTCATAGAGTCACAGGAAAAAGAATTATGGGAACCAGAATGTAATGGGAAGAGGGCTGGGGCTGGGGCTCAGTAGTAGAGCGCTTGCCTCACATGTGTGAGGCACTGGGTTCGATCCTCAGCACCACACAAAAATAAATAAATAAAATAAAGATATTGCGTCTATCTATAACTAAAAAAATATTAAAAAAAAAAAAGAATGTAATGGGAAGAGTATTGGACTTGGAGTCCAGGAACGCAGTGTGAAATACTAGCTCCATAACTTGATTATGGAATAGAGGCAGGTCACTTTATCATATCTTTATTTATCAATTGGAAATAATACCACTTGCTTTATCTTGAAAGGTGATCCTAAGGATTACATCTGAATCATCTTCACTTTCTTTTCCACCCCTGGAACTGTTATATCATTGATGGCCCTTGTTTCAAAAATGAGGGATAATGCCATTACAGTAAGCCATTTTAAAGCTTGATGCCTCTGAAAGTACAGAATTAGTTTAATAGAGCTCAAACAAATTGGCCTGCCTTGTGGAGAATGAAGTGACAACCGCTGCTCCTGATTACCTTAAGAAAGGAACAGAGGAGAAAAACAAGAAGAGGGTAGGTAAGGCTAGTTTGTATTCAGCTGGCCTTTGCATGGTTGCTTGTGCCTGCCCAGGACTCCTTTCTAATTCTCTGCATTAGATGTCTGAGTTGATATGTTTCTCTTGTTGGGGACCAAGTGCCTCTAGGCATAAAGCACATACTGACTCCCACAGTGAATCAAACAGTAGCATTTTTGTTTTGCAAAAGTAAAATCAGCATTTTGGGTGTTGTTTATAGTTAAAAAAAAAAAAAACCCTCACAATGAAATAAAGAAAAGGGTTTTCTCCTGGGGTTTTATTGAGCCTTGGTCTGATGCCGCTGGTATATATTTTTTTTATGATTTTTTTTTTTGTATTTGTGATGCTATGGATCAAACCTAGGGACTCATACATGCACTCTACCACCACCAGTTCATTTTTTACAATCATTAATCTGCTTAATCACACAATAGCCTGAGATCCAGTCTTCTTAATATAACTAGTGATGCCATTCTCTGTGGTTTTATAAATCCAATGTCATCTCTGTTCCTTATAGAGACAGCCCTCCCAGGAGTGGATCCCAGTGTCTACATTCTCAGACCTTTTCCTTCCTATAGAAGGGATTAAATATCATTGAACAAAAGACTTTGTTATCTATTTTTATGTGGTGCCGAGGATGGAACCCAGTGACTCATGCGTGCGAGGCAAGCGCTGTACCACTGAGCTACAATCCTAGCCCCTTTTCCTTATTCTTATAAGGACATATTGGAAGCCATACCTTATGGCTTCTTTCAACCTTTAAATGACCTATCTACAGTCATATTGGAAGTTAGGGCTTCAGTGTATGAATTTGGGGAGAAGGGCACAGTTTAGTTCATAACACCTTCCTTTCAATTCTCCCTTCTTTTTTTTTTTTTTGTAGTCTGTTTTTTCTTCACCTGCATTAGACCTCATGTGTGATTTTCCTGGGATATTCATTTGTATCATTCCACTCATATGTGATTAAATTTTAAAACTTATTTTTCTCTGGGTCTCTAGAAAGGTCATTGGTCCTTACATGGCAAGTGTGATAATAATGGTAATAAATAGTTCTTCTAAAATGTTTAATTGTTTATCTTCAGTTATTGGTGAAAGAAGAGTAAAGATTTTCTAATATTTTACTTTTAGGAAAATGGAGAGGTACAAAATCACGTTGAAAATAAAAGGAAGAGTTTTACAAATAAAGCCTAGATTTTTTGATAGTATTTCATAGCTTTTAGCATATAAAATAATTTTGAAAGCCGGGCATGGTGTTGTATGCCTGTAATCCCAGCACTTTGGGAGGCTGAGACAGGAGAATCACGAGTTCAAAGCCAGCAACGGTGAGGTGCTAAGCAACTCAGTGAGACCCTGTCTCTACATAAAACACAAAATAGGGCTAGAGATGTGGCTCAGTGGTTGAGTACCTCTGAGTTCAATCTCCAGTACCAAAAAAAAAAAAAAAAAAAAAAAAGCTTTCCTCTGTCCTGAATTGGGTTGTTCTGATTTACAAAAACATCTCTTAGTCCTACTTGAAATAATTAAGTCTCTGGGAAATTATATAAGCTAAAAATGCCAGTTTACCATTTTACAGTGAGAGGGAATACTCTAGTGTCAAAGAAACACACATTGTATATAGTATTGAAAAGTCATACTCTATCCCATAAATATGTAAGTCAGTACGTATCAATTCAAAATAAAAAATATGTTTTACAAAAAAAAGGAAGAAATAGAGAAAGAAAAAAACACTGACAGACCAGAGTGTGAGTCAAGGATTGAAATATTGGCTCTCCAGGCAGCTCTGTTACACATTTAGTATAGATTTTTGTCATGCCATTTGCCATATGTGTTGAAATTGTCTGTGTCTCTCTTCCCCAGTTAGAACCAGTAACTTTTCCAAAAACTACTTGGGTCTTAACATTACTATTGGGAATCAAGAATATAAGATGACTAAGAATGGGAAAAAATGCAAAGTAGTGACAGTGTTAGCTTATAGTGATCTTAGCAAAGTGGTGGACCTAAAAGTTCCAGACTCTTGTTCCTCTGCAAAAAAGGAACTGAAGAAAACACCCATTAGCTGGATAAACCAGCTTCATTGGGACTCTGAAATCAGTGAAACATAGCAACAAATGTCCTATTAGGAAAAAGCCATCCTTAAGCCAGTAGGAAGGGATTGTGGTGTTTTATGTACCCTTGCCCTATCCTCTCTCCTGTGTGGCAGTTGTTTTAGTTAGCTTTTTTGTTTATTTGTTTAGTTGCTGCTGTGATCAAAATACCTGACAAGAATAGCATAGAAGAGGAAAAGTTTATTTTAGGGCTGATGGTTTCAGAGGACTCAGTCCATAGACACTGGCTCCATTCCTTGGGGCTCAAAGTGAGGCTGAACATCATGGTGGAAGGGTGTGATGGAGGAAAGCAGCTCAAGACATCACACCAGGAAGCAGAGAGAGAGTCTCCACTCACCATGCACAAAATATATATGCCAAAGGCATGCCCCCAGTGACTTATCTCCTTCAGCTACAACCTACCTGGCTACAGTTACCATCCAATTTCTCCCTCTCAGGGGATTAATTCACTGATTGGGTTAAGATTGGTATAACCTGATCATTTCACTTCTAAACTTTCTTGATTGTTTCACATACGAGCTTTTTGGGAATATCTCATATCTGAACCATAACAGCAGCTGTCTTGGTCTTGAATAGTTAGCAGCTGGTTCCCAGTTTCTCTCCCCTGGTTTATCCAGCTAATGGGTGTTTTCTTCAGTTCCTTTTTTGCAGAGGAACAAGAGTCTGGAACTTTTAGGTCCACTACTTTGCTAAGATCACTATAAGCTTACACTGTCACTACTTTGCATTTTTTCACAGACAGCAGAATAGACCTTATTTGCTAATTATTATATATGTCTGCTCTCACCTGTCTGGGGGATACCTGAAGGACTAGTGCAGGGTGCTTGTCTCTATCTTACATAACCAGAAAAGCAGGCAGGAAGAACAGTGGACATTACTTGTAAGAGCTACAAAGTGACTATGAATCCATAGACCCTGAAGAGATTCTGGCTAGAGATAAAGAGTGGGTACAGAGGTGAAGCTGTGTGAGATTCTTTAGGACATAAGGATACTCAAAAACAACCACATAAATGGGGGAATATTGAAAGCCAATCTTACACCCAGGCAAGACACATACTCAAAGAAAGATCTGAGAAAACTTTAAAATCCTATCTCAGACTCGATCCCTAGGTTCCAAGCAAGACAAGCAATAGTGAAGGGTGAAGGAGTACCACTGCAGAAAGCTAGTCTGCAAAGACTAGTTAAATGTTCCTGTGTGTGTTTTTGTGTCTTTCAACTTTTGGCATTCAAGGTGATCCCTGCTAAAAAAAAAATGTTAGCTGAAATGAGACCCTAGTGATCACAATTGAAAAAGAATAATCTTTGCAAAAGTTTGGAAGTCTCAAAATAAGCATGTGCCTGTAGCATTAAATAATAATTTTTTATTTTTCAGAAACCACAGATAGCAAATCCTGGGACAGGGGAAGAATCTGGTTTCAGAGTTATCATATTATAATAATCAAATGCCACATTTTTCAACAACAGAAAAATCATAAGTATAGAGAGAAATAGGAAAACATGACTCATTCAGAGGAATTAAATGAATTGATAGAAGCTGTCCCAGAAGAAACAGACTTTGGATTTATTAGACAAAGACTTTGTTTAAAATATGTTTAAAGATAATATGGGAAAAACATGGACAGAGAACTAAAGGAAATCAAAAACATGGTCTATGAATAAAATTGGACTTATCAATAAAGAAGTGGAAATTGTAGAGATGAACCAAACAAAATCTGAAACTAAAACCACAACAATTGCAAGGAAAGTTTATTTAGAGGAGTTCAGTGGCAGATTTAGGCAGGTGAAGAAAAGAATCAGTGATCTGATTGAAGTTATTGAGTGTGAGGAGCAGAAAAAAAAGAAGAAATGTGAACAGAAGTTGAGAGACTTTTGAAATACCATCTGAGGAACAATCACATGCATTGTGGGAGTTTCAGAAGAGAGATAAAGGGGAAGAAAGATTATTTTAAGAAATAATAAAGAACACATTTCCCAAATTTGATGAAGGATCTGAATCTACATGCCCAAGAATCCCAGTAGACTCTAAGTAGGATAACTGAAAGAGATCCACACTGAGGTACATAAACTTCCCAAAGCCAAAGAAGAAGAAATCTTGAGAGCAGTAAGGAAGAAGTGATTCAACAGATACAAGGAATCCTCAAGAAAGATTGTAAGCTGATTTTTCATGAGAAACCTTTGGGGCCAGAAGGGTCTGGGATGATATATTTAAAGTGCTGATGGAAAAAAAAATTCTGTTAGCTACAACAGTCTTTTGAGACAGAAATTAAGACAATGACAAACAAAAGCTATGGAAGTTCATTATCACTAGACCTCTATAAGAAATATGAAAAGTAGGTTGAAATAAAATCATGCTAGACAGTGACTTGAAGCTATAAGGTGTTAAGATCTTCAGTAAAGGTAAATCACATGAGTCACTATTATAATCCTGGTTTGTAACTATTTTTTCTACACACTTTAAAAGACAGGTGCATAATAAATAATTATAATGCTATATTTTTTTGGCAAGCAGTGTGTAAAGATTTAATTTATGACATGAATAATATAAAGGGGAAGATGGAGTTGAGTTTTTGTATGTAAGTAGAGTTACACTGGTATCAATTCAAATTGTTTTAATCCTCATGATAACCAGAAAAAAAAATCTATAGATTAAAAGAAATGAGACATTAAAGTAAATTAGAAGTGAATCACTACAAAACACCCCCAAACAGAAAAGAAGATAGTGATGGAAGAAATGAGGAACACAAAAAGCTATATGACCTAAATAAACAAATATGGAAATGGAAGAATTAAATCCTTCCTTATTTGTGATTATGTTAAATGCAAAATGGACTAAACACCGTGAACAAGTGGAATTTATTCCTGAAATTCAAGGATGGTTTAACATGTAATTAATTAAAGTATTCTATTATAGAAATCAAGGAGGGAAACATGATCATCTTAATGCAAAAGAAGCATATAACCAAATTTCTCTTTCATGATTAAAAAAAAATTCAGTAAAGTAGGAATAGAAAGAACTCCCTAAACTTGATAAAGACCATATAGGAAAAAAAATCACAACTAACATCATACTCAATAGTAAAAGATTGAGCCGAGGCCTTGGTGGCACACTGCTATAATCCCAGCACCTTGCGGGAGACTTTCTGTTCTTAACATTCTGTTCTTAACAAGGGCTGCCCACAAGAGAAACTCTTCGCAGACCTTAACCTATTAGGGAATATTATCAGCCCACCTGACTTGAGAGAAGGGAAATATCTACATCTAGCTCACTCTGGCCATCTTGTCCAACCTAAGCCCGTTGGGGACTGGAAAACACAGGTGAAAATCACAGCTCAAGGGCACAGGTCGCTAAAAGACAGACCTAATTATGGGTTTATAGATTGCCTCCCCGGCCCCTACATTACCACCACATCTTTAAAGACTTATATACCATAGTTCCTTTTACTAAGTACATCATGTCTGGCTTTCAACAAAATTTACAAAGTTACTAAAGGGCAAAAAACAATCTGAGGACATAGAACTCTGATGTGGCAAAGATGTAGTACTATCAGACTAGGAATTTAAAACAAATGTGATTAATATGCCAAGGATTCTAATGCAAAAAGTAAGTAACATGCAAGAACAGATGAACAATGCAGATAGATGAAAATTTTAAGAAAAAATAAAGAAGAAATGCTAGAGATTAAATATCTGTAATAGGAATGAAAAATGCCAACTGGTTGTGGTGGCGCATGCCTGTAATCCCAGCACTTTGGGAGGCTGAGACAGGAAAATCGAGCCTCAGCAATGGCGAGGTGCTAAGCAACTCATTGAGACCCTGTCTCTATGTAAAACACAAAATAGGGCTGAAGATGTGCCTCAGTGGTCAAATACCCCTGAGTTCAATCTCTGGGACCCCCCCCCAAAAAAAAGAAAAGAAAAATGCCCTTGATGTACTCTGGTTGTCTGAACACAACCGTGGCAAGGATCTCTCTAAGCTTTAGGATCCCAACCAAAAACACAGAGAAAGAACTTTTTTAAAAAAAAAAAAAGAACAGAATATCTAAGAACTCTGGGAAAACTGCAAAAAGTGTAACATGTAATGGTAATAACATTAAGAGAAGAAAGAAATGAAAGGAATGCTTAAAGCAGTCATGATTGAGGATTTCACAAAATTAATGTTAGACATCACTAAACCATGGGTCTAGGAGGTTTGGTGAACAAAACCATGCAGGATAAATGCCAAAAAGTCAAAACTTATGCCATCATATTTAATCTGCAGAAAATAAAGTGTTTGAAAGCAGAGAAAGGGGGAAAGCGCCTTTCCTATGGAAGAGGAAGGATAAAAATCACATCAGACTTCAGAAACCATGCAAATAAGAAGAAAATGGAGCATATCCAACAATGGGCCATTACTTAAAAGCTTTTCTGAATGTATGCATATAGGTTTTTGTATGAATACAAGTTTCCTTTTTTCTGGGTTAAATGCCGAAGAATATTATTTATTGCTTGGTCTTATGGTAGTTATATGTGCAGTTTATTTTAATTTTTTGTTTGTTCTTTTTAGTTGTATATGAAAGGAGAATGTATTTTGATGTATCATGGAGTATAACTTCCCATTTTTGTGGTTGTACATGATGTGGAGTTACACTTGTCATGTATTCATATATGAACATAGGAAAGTTATGTCCTATTCATTCTACTGTCTTTCCCATTCTGATTCCCCCTCTACCCTGTCCAATCTGGTGAGATTCCCCCCACTGGCCTATTGTGAGTAAGCATCTACATATCAGAGAGAACATTTGGCATGCCCCATTTTTTAAAGAAACTAGGTATGAGTATACCAAATGGGTATGAGTATAGCATAATGAATCCTACTGTTATGTATAATTATAGTGTAACAATAAAAAAATTTTAAAAAGGAAACTGACAAATCATTTTCCAGAGTACATGTTTCAACAGTTAATTCTAAGAGAGCCTTCTAAGCTGGGTGCGGTGGCGCACGCCTGTAATCCCAGCGGCTCAGGAGACTGAGACAGGAGAATCACGAGTTCAAAGCCAGCCTCAGCAATGGCGAGGCACTAAGCAACTCAGTGAGACCCTGTCTCTACATAAAACACAAAATAGGGCTGGGGATGTGACTCACTGGTCTAGTGCCTCTGAGTACCAAAAAAAAAAAAAACCTTCAATAGAAGGTGTGCTTTTTTTTAAATTTGGAAGGGTATACTGGACATTTCTGTACTATCTTTGCATTGCAACTTCCTATTAATCTGTAATTTATAATTATTTCAATGTTAAAGCTTAAAACACTTTTATTTTTAAATGACAGTGAATATCAAATCACTTTGGTATTTGGATCCCAATGAATAAACCAAAAAAAAAAAAGTAATACTGATATTTACAGTTTCCTAGAAGTGATATGCTTTTCAATTGTTTAAACTTAAGTAAAAACATTAGATGCCAACCTAAGTAAATGGAAGAATTTATAGTCATCTTGAATTTTTTTAGGTGGATACCTAAGTTAAAAGAAATTAACTGTCTTAATTTTGTTTACAGTCAGCACATAATGAAAATCCTTTTGTGATTATGGGTGATTTTGCAGTGATCTGTGTGCTTCTGGCATTTCAATTCAGCATTAATGTTTTGAAGTTTTGCTTTGGGGCTCCTTAATGAACATCAGCATCTTGTAGAGTCTGCTGTTCTATCCAACTGAAGCTTAGTGAAAAGAGAAAATAGCTGAGTCTGCATGACCAAGACTTTCTCTTTACCAAAAGTGGTGGTGGTCTTATCTCCATAAGACATTTACAGTTGAATGTGAGAGATGGTGTTCCATCTCTTTTCTTTACTCTGTATTCTATATTTAATCTGTATGAGTGATCTAGTTTATCTTTATCCTTGCCTTCATTTGGTGTTACCGTTATTTTTAAGATGTTTTAATTCTGGTAAAATACACATTAAAAAATCCTTTTTATTTATTTATTTTTGTGGTGCTATGGATAGAATCCAAGGGCCTCACATACACTAAAAGCAAGTGGTCTACCACTGTACCATGTCCCCATCGCAAAATTTGTCCTTGAAGTGTACATTTCCATGGCATTAAGTACTACGATCATCATAATATATGACCACTACTATTCGTTTCTCGTTTTTCATCTTTTCATCATCCCAAACAGAAGCGGTACCCCCAAAATAATACATTATCCTTTTCCTCACCTTCTGGTATGCTCTAGCCTACTTTCTGTTTATAGATTGCCTATTCTAGTTATCCCATGTAAGTGAAATCATACGTTTGTCTTTTTGTGCTTGACATTTCATTTTGCATAGTGTCTTTAAGGGTTTTTTTGGTACTGGAGATTGAACTCAGGGGTACTCAACCACTGAGCCACATCCCCAGCCCTCTTTTGTGTTTTTATGTAGAGACAGGGTCTCATTGAGTTACTTAGCGCCTCGCCGTTGCTGAGGCTGGCTTTGAACTTGCGATTCTCCTGTCTCAGCCTCTCAAAGTGCTGGGATTACAGGCTTGCGCCACCGCGCCCAGCTGTGTCTTTAAGGTTTATCTATATTGTAGCATGTGCCAATTTCTTTTTCTTTCTTTTTTCTACTTTTTAAGGCTGAAAACACTATTGAATGTATATAACACATTTGATTTGTCCATTCATTTGTAGATTGTCATTGTTTTTTCCTTTAGGCTATTGTGAACAATGCTGCTGTGAACATTGTATGATATATATCTGTTTGAATCCCTGCTTTCAGTTCTTTGGGGTGTATGCATAAGGATGGTACCTTAGCTGGACCATATAGTAATTCTATGATTAACTTTTCGAGGAATTGTCAGACTTCACAGTGGCTGTAATGTTCCTGCCAGCAGTGCACAAAGGTTCTGTTCATATCCTCATCAACACTTATTTTCCTTTTTAATATTTAAAATAATAGTCCCTCAATGAATGTGAAGTGGTGTCTCATTGTGGTTTTGACTTTATTTCCCTGAAGGTTAATGATGTTCAGTGTCTTTTCACGTACTTACTGGCTACTTGTATAATTTGAAGGATGTCCTTTGCCCATTTTTTTAAATTTATTTTATTTTTAAAAAAAAATTTTTTTTTAGTTGTTGATTGACCTTTACTTATTCATTTTTTATATGTAGTGCTGAGGATTGAACCCAGTGCCTCCCACATGCGAGGGAGGCACTCTACCACTGAGCCACAAACCCAGCCCTCCTTTGCCCATTTTTGAGTTTGCTTGTTTTTTTGTTGGTGAATTGTGGGAAGGGTTCTTTATATATTCCCTTATATTTATGCTTTACAAATACTTTCACTCTGAGTTGTCTTTATATTTCGTTGATGGTGTCCTTTTATGCATAATTCTTAACATTTTGTTGAAGTCTAATTTACCTATTTTTCTTTTGTTTCTTGTGATTTTGATATCTTATCAAAGAAATCATTGCCAAATCCAATGTGAACATTTTCCTATGTTGTCTTCTAAGTTTCATAGTCGTAGCTCTAATGTTTACGTTTTTGGTCCATTTTGAGTTAATTTTTATATATGGGATAACAAAAGAGCCCACCTTCATCATTTTTCATGGGTATATCCAATTTTTCCCATCATTTTGTTAAAAAGATTGTACCTTCTCCATTGAATGATGTTGACAACCTCATTGTAAATTATTTGAAAATCATGTAAAGTTTTATTTCTGGGATTTCTCTTCTATTTCATTGTTCTGTGTGTCTGCCTTTATACTTTTTCCACATTATTTTGATGACTGTAGCTTTATAGTAAGCATAAAGATAAATAAATATGGTGACTCTTTTTTAAAAAAAAAAAACCTGAAGTGAAAACTCTGAGAGCAAAGAGTTTTATATTTTATTTATATCAGCCCTAATGTCTAGACCAGGCTCTATCATGTAGTGCATGCCAAATAGTAAATGGATTCTCCCAAACAGCTTAGAGTCTGATGGACAGGACAGGATTAGACATGAAAATAATAGAAATGATATTTGATAGATTAGAGGTTTTTTTCTTCCTTCTAAAAAACCCTTTCGTAGTCACAAATATTGTCATCTCAGTGTGAGTATTCTTATAGCATGGGCTTTAGGGGTGCGCAGCTGGACTTCAGCAACCACCACTTAAAACTGGCCCATAGACTGGGTATGTAAGAATCTTATCTCCAGACATCAATATTTTCCACATGAGTTAACTTATATTGTTTGCAAGTGTCAGGCTCATGGCTTTAAGTCCTCATAGCACCATTGTTTTATTTTTATATCATTATTACTAAATTTTAAAGTGGAATTCTGGACTGTTGGGGATGAGCAGACTGAGGAGCTTTAGAATATTTATAAATTTAAGAATTGTTTAGGAATAACGTGAGAATTCTGAGAATGAATTCTGAGCTTGGAACCTTATCAGATCTGGGGCCCAGTTGTTACAGTAATCACTTGCCTGGAAGTGGTCCTCTATTCTTGAATTTTCTTGGCATTTATTCTTTCCTAGGATTGGCACAAAAAGCTGTCTGTGAAACTTATCTAGGATAGATGGGCAGGAGAGAAATTATGACAAGCTTCTGACATGAAATACAGAACATTCACTCATCCCACATTTTGCCAATATTTATATAGCACCTTCTTTTTTCTCAGTATAGAGGAATATGAGGTGATTATTTTCACTATTTGAGGCTATTTAGTTTCTTTTAGGTTTTGTCACAGAAGAGTGAGGAGTTGAAGCTCCAAACCTCAGTTCTTGTATCTGATGAAAGAAAATGTAAAGTCAGACAAGAAAAGCTAAGCAATAAAAATTTCATTATAAGTGAAAGTAAGTGAGACTCAAAGTATGGTGGGGGGTAGGTGTATCTGAGCAGAGAATGATAAAAAAAAAAAAAAAAAAACAATGCTACTTCTAAATTTTTTACTGTTCAATGTGTGCCAGGAGAACTGTGGCTCACTTTCTGTAGTCATTGCCAATCAGATGTTTCACTCCTCCTTTTCATTGGGAGGGGGAGTTTTTGACCCTAGTTGGTCCTCTCCAGAACTGTCAAGGCGACCATCCCACCCAGGGGCTTCATCTACAATTCAGTTCAATGTTGGGGGTCAACTTCATCTTAATGCGCCTGCCTTACTAAAGAAATTTCCCTTCTAAAATACACTGAGAAACCTATGACTAACTGTACAGTGATCCCAGGGGACTCTGTCAGGATTTAGCTCCATTGATCATTCCTTCTGGACATTTTTCTTCATTGTTCTCTATGTTTTTACTTGTTTATTCTCCAGGTTAGTACACCTGTTGTATTTCTACAAGTTTCTTAATTGTTCATTAAAGCCAGTTCAAAGAAACCCTAGGACTCTGCTGCTATGTGGTTGGTTCATGTGCCACTACTTATTACTAATAACTACCTAACAGTTTTAAGAAACAAATTGATTTAGTTTTCCTTAGAGGTTTATTGTGGAGATATATATCTGTTGGCCTTCCATGAAAACTGATATTGTTGACTCTAGCTATTGTAGTGGCCTACCCATCTTGTCCATCTACTGTTGTCATTTCTAGTATTTCTACCATTTTGATAAATCTACTTATCTCTCCTGGTAATCTGGTTCTACTCTATTTCTCTTCTGGCAATAGGCTTTCCAATTTATTTTTCTTCTCTTGGCTTGTTACTTATTAGAGAAAGGAGGATATAACTGGGCTGTGCAGTTGCTATCTAGTTAGGCAGTGCTCTCATGAGCCACCTCTTAGGCCCCTGTGATGGTCTTTGGGTTGGACACTGATCCCTGGTCAGAGTTACTGGCAATCAGAATTTTGGTGTGTCATCTAAATCATAGTGATCATCCTCAAAGAACTGTTTGTGGTCACTTTCCTTATAAGGAGCCTGGTGGCCTTGGCAGATACTTAGGACATCATATATTATTCACCCATTAATAGGCTCCTGGGAGCTGTCAGACTAAAGGGGAAGTAGAAGGTACTACATATGCATTGGGTGTATTTCTGGTCTTCAGAAGGAGTTATCCAAAACCAAATATCTTCAGTTGCCCTGGCTGTATAGCCCTTTGTAGAAGTAGTATTTTAGAAACTAATAGCAACTCAGGTATATTATACTTCTGTTTTCTATTCCTTTTTACTAAGATTTTTGCTGAAATGAGACCAAACTCTTACTAAATAAGAAAGAATGAAAGTATATCGCTGGACATGAATGCATGAAGCTAGACCATTAAATAAAATATAGAAAGGAAAAGCATGGGTTACTGTGGCCAGCAGCCTACTAATTAATGTACAGGGAGTTGGAAGGCAGCTCAAAGTAGCAAGTTTCTATGCATATTTTCCTTTCAGCATAGTTAAAGAAACATCCAGGGGCCTCAGTAAGAGTTTTCTCTAGTAAAACCTTTTTGGTGGTTACCAAATTTCTTAAAGGCCAAGTAACTGAAGGATGATATTTTTTAAGGTGGTTGATGTACCTACTTGATCATCTCTCCAAAATTAGTTGAGGAAATTTGAAACCATGCCAATAGCATGCCTTGATTTTATTACTAGTATAAACAGCTTCATGAAATCACCGTATTGTTATCTTTTTCATTTCAACAAAGACTTATGCAAACTTACTCATGGACTGGAAATACTAGGTTGGATGAAAATACAGTAAGGTGGACTCTGAGCTGATTGAGAACTGTCTCTAGGGTGGTGATGATCAACCCTCTTTAGGGTTGATGCCATCCTGAAGGGGTGGAGGAATCCAGACCAAGAGCTTGGACTTTGTGATGTGGCACTAACAGCACTTTTGCTGATCTTGTAGCCTAGAGGAAAAGGGAGAGGCTGGGAGGAATGGCAAGAGAAGGCTCTTACAGGTCTGATGATGCTTGAGACTCTAAGCAAGAAGGAAATGCTTAGAGAAAGGTTTAGAACTTCTTGAGACTTTTTACTGGGACTAAAAAGGAGATTGCATTTGTAGAACTTGCTTCTTTTCCTTGGTTCCTTCCAGAGAAGTTCAGACTGAAAGAGAAAGTAGTCAACTTGCTGTATGTATCTGAGAGAATCTGTTGTGAAATATATTTTTCCATCTCTTTATGGTTAGGGACTGTAGCCTACCTAGAAGGGTAAATCCTGACCTCAGTCTAAGGGTTTTTCTGGAGTATAGAGATGCCCTGTTTCTGATTTGATGTTTTCTTTTTTCTTTTCAGGCTGCCTGATAGGGGCTGTGAATCTCAAATCCAGCAACCGAAACCCTGTAGTGCAGGAATTTGAAAGTAAGTACAAGGAGACACTATGAGGAGAATGAGTACCCTCTAGTGGACATTTGGTAGTCTTGCAGCCAACTTCAGGACATCTGTATTGTGCAGGGCAGCTACTCTGCGTGCCTGTGGGGAGAAAGCGGCACATCAGCAGGCCCACAGTGCATGCTGTGCAAGTTTTACATTGGACAACATTTGTTTCTTGCCTGCTTTGTGCTCACATAACAAAGAAGTTTCTTATATAAAGCAGGGTTAGGGAAGGTATACTCCCTAAGATCCTTACCAATGTCTTAATTGTTTTTTTCTGACAAAATCACATCTTTTTGCAAAGTCTCTTGGAACTTGAATGTGGCTGGGTTTATAATCTGCATGATAGGGCTTTTAAACTAGAGATGGCTTACAGGGTCTGGTTATACGTGTGAACCCAAAAGTGTTCCATATTCACTGAGTGTTCATTTTTTTCTGTTGCTTAGGTGTAGAATTGTCTTGTATCATTACGGATTCACAGACAAATGACCCTAGGATTGAATGGAAGAAAATTCAAGATGACCAAACCACATATGTGTTTTTTGACAACAAAATTCAAGGTACAATCCTGTAGTACTTTCTGTCTGTTGACTTCTCCTTTGGTGTGATAACCTGCATCTGTAGCCAGGACTGTTTTGTTTTTTAAAATTAATTATAGAAAATTTCAAACATGTGAATGTATTGAAAATAGTGCACCTCCCTGCGCCTGCCACTCAGCTTTAACAAATATCAATTCATTAATTAGGACTTTATGCACAACACATCTTTTTGAGGAATCAATGTGAAAATTGTCTCTCCTCTGCTATCTTCTTGTCATGACCTATGACAGGAGTGATATGAGGAGTGTATCAGAGCCAGGTGTTTGTAGAGCTACCCATCGTGTCCCAGACTTGGTGCTAAGGCAGAGTCAGCACTGGGCAAGCTGGTATGGTACAGCGTGGGAGGAGGATGAGTGGTCAAGAAGGTGGCACCTGGGTAGTGGGGAGGAGAGTGGGCAGTAAGCTAGGCCAGGGGAAGTGTGAAGAAAGGTATCAGGGCAGGAAAGAATGATGCATGTGAAGACATAGAAGCAGAGAGCTTGACTGATGGGAGTACAGGTTCCCTACCACAGCTGGGGTTGGGCAGGGAGAGAAGGAGGAGATGAGGCTGGCACACTGATTGCCAGGTGAGCATGGACAGTGGGCAGTGTATAAGGACCTACCAGGGATTCTGAGGGGAAGTGCAGTGGTCATGTTTATGCTTTAGAAGATTTAAGTGGCTGTTTTGCAGGGAAGACATTGGAGATAGGGAAAACTTGGAACAGATTGCCAGTGCCATGTCAAAGTTTTAGTACCTGGAGGAAGCTAATGGTGGCCTGAGCTGAGGTACCTGCAGTAGAGATTAAAAAGAAGAACTGCTAGGGCTTGGCTGTGGGGTTTTAGCAGAAGGCCAGGGAGCAGGTGGCATGGAGTAGAAACACATCACCTTTCTTCTGACAGAGAGAAGGAATAAACAGAAGCTCAGTATAGGCAGAGTCAGAGTTTCCAGAGAAGCTGAGGGTTGAGAAAGATTTTGTGGAAACAAACTATAGTCATTTTGGTTTGGGTTCTAAATATCATCAGAAGTCATGGGCTCTTAAAAATAGTATTGTTTTTCTCACTTACTTGGGACCCTCTTTCATTCCCTTATTTTAAAGAGATTGGAATATTACTCTGGTGGAGGGCTGTTTTCTTTGGCACTTAAGCTGCCCTTGCTGAATTGTACAAACAATTTAGATCACCAGAGAAACCAAGTGAGAAACTCTTTAAAGAACTTTCTTTTCTGGGAATTAAACATCTTACCTTCAGCCCTGGGGATGGGGAATGCAAAGAAGGGAATTCACCACGCAGGATGAGAGGGCTAGAGGAAGACTTGAGTCTGCTTTGTCTCTTCTTATACCTCAAGGCAGGACTGTATCAAAAGCTCTCTGCTACATCTCACCCTTTGAAAGTGAATAGTTCCGTGGTTTGCTAGTATAGTCACATAGTTATGCAGCCATCACCACTATCAAATTCCAGAATATCTTCATCATCCCTAAAAGAAACCCCATCTCCATAGCAGCCAGCCCCCACCTCCATCTCCTAGCAGCCCTTAGTCAGCTTTCTGTCTCATACCAATGTAATCTTACCTTTCTGGCTTCTTTGACTTAGCATATTTTCATGATTCACCCGCGGTATAGCATGTATTAGTACCTCATTCCTTTTTATGGCTGAATAATTCCGTTGTAGGTTTACCACATTATTTTATCCATTCATCAGTTGACGTACTTTTTTTAAAAAAACATGGTATCATATTTTTAATATCTTTATTTTATTTATTCATTTATATGTAGTGCTGGGGATCGAACCCAGTGCTTCATACCTGCTAGGCAAGCACTCTGCCACTGAGCCACAAGCCCAGCCCAATTGATGTACTTTTGACTGTTATCAGTAATACTGTTTATGTACATTCAAATACAAGTTTTTGATTTTTGAGGTTTTTATTTTTGAGGGATGAATGACAAGTACAATCACAGGGTCATATGGCAGTTGGATGTTTAATATTTTTAGAAACTGACAAATTTTTTTCCAAAGCAGCTTTATCATTTTAAATTCCCACCAGCAGTGTGTTTCCCACATCTTTACCAACACTGGTTACTATCTGCTTGTTTGTTCCTAGAAGTCTCAGAGGGCATGAAGTACCTTGTGGTTTTGACCTGCATTTTCTTGATGACAAATGAATCTTTCCATGTGCCATTTGTATATTTTCTTTGGAGAAATGTCTGTTCATATCTCATGTTCATTTTTAATTTGGTTATTTGTCTATTTGTTGTTGAGTTGTAAATTGTGTGTATATTCCAGATACTGGTCCTTTGTCAGATACATGATTTGCAGATACTCTTTCTTGTTGTGTGGATTATCTTTTCACCTGTTTGTGTCCTTTGAAGCATAAATTAACTTAAATGAAGTCCAGAATATCTATTTTTAACTTTTGTGATTTCAAGTTAGGCAAACAAAGTATCATTGAGCCATATTCTCAGCCCCCCCCCCCCCCCAGCCACCTTTTTTCAAGACAGGGTCTTGCTGAGTTGCCAAGGCTAGCCACAAACTTGAGATCCTCTTGCCTTAGTCTCCTGCGTTGATGGGTTTATAAGTGTGTGGCACTGCACCAAGCTAGTATAACTAATTTTTTTTATGTGCTTGTGTTTTTGGTGTCATGTTGAAGAGGCAAATATTACTTTATAGCTTTGGTCTTTGTAAAAGTGTCACTTAATTACTGGTCTTTGTAAGATTGTTGTTTAAATTGTAATATTTCTGTGCTAGGTTTGAATTATAGCTCTTAGGAGTGTAAGTTTGCAGTTATCTTGAGGAACTGTTTAAAGGCCACTTCTCTATATCACTTGCAGATGTTCCTCTGCTTTTGTTCTGCTTTGATAAACTGCTTATTGCAAGAATTCCCACTCATGGTCCTTGGTCACATGGGCCAAGAGTTCAAACCCACCAATGTTGTAATGGTTAAGAAATGATGTGAAATTTCCTATTAAAAACCCTGTGTAACCTCAGCTAGGGGCCCAGAATTTCAGAGCACTAGCTTTTATATGTCCACCAGTGGAAATAAACTTGAGTTCTCCAACCTTCTGAGGGGTGCTTGGTCTCTTGCTGATTGCGATTTCCACAAGAGTGTCTAAGAAACCATTGCCAAATCCAAGGTCATGAAGATTTTTGCCTGTTTATTTTTCCCTGAGAGCTTTAAAGTTTTAACTCTTATGTTAGATCTTTGTTGTAAGCGAGGTTGAGATTCAGTTTCCTTCTTTTACATGTGGACATCCAGCTATCCCAGCATCATTTGGGATGCTGGGGTCATCTTTTTTTAAATGTTACCTTTTCTTTTAATGGGGAATCTCTCCTGGGAATGATGAAAAGGATATGAGGTTCCTGACTTTAACAACAGAGACACATACAATGAATGAATGTCTCTGATACCAGCTGCTCTTTGTTTCTCTTAGGTAATAAAGAGGAGTCATGGTTACTGTCCTCACATTACCTGAGGTAGCCACTCAGCCTTGAGAGGGTAAGCAGGGAAAAGATAGTAAAAGGTGACTGAAAGCCACAGGGAGCCTTATCTGACAGATAAGCACCCAGAAGATGGAGGCTTAGTATGTTAAAACCTCCCCCAGCCTTAATTAAGAGAAATTACCCAGCCAGTGCGGTGGCGCACGCCTGTTATCCCTGGCGCTTTGGGAGGCTGAGACAGGAGAATCGCAAGTTCAAAGCCAGCCTCAGCAATGGGGAGGTGCTAAGCAACTCAGTGAACCCTTGTCTCTAAATAAAAACACAAAATAGGGCTGGGGATATGGCTCAGTGGTTGATTACCCCTGAGTTCAATCCCTGGTACCAAAGAGAGAGAGAGAGAGAGAGAGAGAAACTACCCTTTCTGACCATATTGTCTCCAGGACCCTTCCTTATCACCAAAACTATGTAACAACCCTCCATCATCCTGATGACCAAAACTTCAAGATTCTCACAAAACTTGATGGGGGCTATTCAGAGGGTAATGAATCCATTCAAAGAATAGGATATGGAAACAAAAATGGAGAGGTAGGCTCAATTTCCTTAAAAACTGCAACCCTGAGCACCATACCTTCTCTCTTGGAGGCGGAGGTTCACTCATTTCCTATGCTGTCAGTCAAAAGTCAGAGGTGGAAACTTACTTGGCATTACAATAAAACTGGATGGCAGAATGGGTGTGCTATCCCTCTCCTCTGTGAGAAGATCCACTCTCTCCCTTGAGAGTGTGTCCCTTTTCTTCTTTCATATTCCTTCTAACAAACTCATGCCTGTTACTCTTAGTAACATGTCTGAAATCTTTCTGACCTGATCACAAGAATCATCGTTTGAAGAGGGTGTGGGGAGGGTGGTGGTTTCCATGCTACCTCAATTTAATGGAAGGTTTCTGCCCAGTAACAATCACAGGATTCCCTTCTGTTATATGGGAATAAAAACAAACCAGTCTGCAGCCTGCTGTCAAATTCCTGGCCCCAGCTACTACCACCTTAGAGTGGCAGAGATAAGATAGACCTATCTTCTTTTATATAGGAGACCTGGCAGGTCGTGCAGAACTGTTGGGGAAAACTTCCTTGAAGATCTGGAATGTGACACGGACAGATTCGGCCCTCTATCGCTGTGAAGTTGTTGCTCGGAATGACCGCAAAGAAATTGACGAGATTGCCATTGAGTTAATTGTGCAAGGTAAGAGTTCATGTGAAGGTAAAGTGTTTGTCCTCAGGCTTCATGAGTCTGTAGCTATAAAATAAGTTATCAGTTCCTGTTTCCATTTATTTCCTTCCAGAGTTTGGCTCCCGAGGATATCACATGATTTGGGGGAGGAGAACATGCAAGTCTGAGACTGCCTGAGTTTAGGGGGAAGGAAGTGGAGTTTCCACCATTCTCACCAGCTGTAGGAAGTGCTTTAGCATACTTTATCTCCTCCACAGCATCCTCCTGAAGCTGGAAGGAATTAAAAATGCATGTGCAATTGGACTTGGGGTGGCATGTCTGCAGACATGACCACTGGGATTACAGTGGTGCAGGAGCTCCCTGGCTGGCTTCCTTGGCTTTGGAGCTGATTTAGGAAAGTGTTGGATGTTGCCATGTTCCTGAGATTTTATATACCAATCCATGTTTTTCCTGCAGTGAAGCCAGTAACCCCGATCTGCAGAGTGCCAAAGGCTGTCCCTGTAGGCAAGGCAGCAACACTGCAGTGCCAGGAGAGCGAAGCCTATCCTCGGCCTTACTACAACTGGTATCGCAATGACGTGCCACTGCCGACGGATTCCAGAGCTAATCCCAGATTTCGAAATTCCTCTTTTCTCTTAAACTCTGAGACAGGCACTCTGGTAAGAACTCTTAGAGGTGAGGATGGAGATGTCTTTGTTGGGGGCAATGGATGCTTTTTGTGGAAAGAATCCGTTTTTAGGAGAGACAGTAAAACTACTTTGTAAGACAGGAGCTAAAAATCCAGGGTATTGAGATTCCTGAAATGAAAAATAACCCTTCATTTATAAAAAAGTCCTAAGAGGGTAAAATAAAGAAGGGAAACCTATAGATTTAAAAGGGACTGAGAAGGCTGGGATTGTAGCTCAGTGGTAGAGCGCTTGCCTCGCATGCATGAGGCACTGGGTTCAATCCTCGGCACCACATAAAAATAAATAAATAAAATATATTGTGTCCATTTACAACTAAAACAAAATATTTTAAAAAAATAAAATAAAAGGGACTGAGAAGGGGATATTAGCAAAATTTACAGGTGGACATTATTTGAGACCTGATTTGGACTTAATTTGGTCTGTACAAATCATGAAGAGATAATCAGGGAAATTTGATTACCAGTTGGATAGTTGATGATATTAAGCAATTGCTTATTGCTTTAGGCATGATAATGGCATTGTGATTATGGTTTTAGAAGTCTTTATTTCCTAGAGACAGATACTGAAACATTTATGGATAGAACATGTCTGGATACCAACGGAAGCTCATTGTTGGGCAACTCTTAGGCCGGAGTGTCAGGAAAGCAGGTGAGGGAGGAAGCTGGACAATGCCTGGGAAGCCACAGGAAAACTAGAAGCAAATTAGCAGATTCTGACTACATTCTGGACTCAGCGGGACCTTGGCAGCCTCAGCTTCCTCACTGCTATCCCTCAGAGGGCTGCCCTGAAGATTGGTTTCAGTATTTACCTTCATTTCTTTTTTTTTTTTTAATATTTTTTTAGTTGTAGATGGACACAATATCTTTATTAATTTATATTTTTATGTGATGCTGAGGATCGAGTCCAGTGCATCACATTTGTGAGGCAAGTACTCTACCACTGAGCTACAGCCCCAGCCCTTACCTTCATTTCTTGAAACAGGTTTTCAGCGCTGTTCACAAGGAGGACTCTGGGCAGTATTATTGCATTGCTTCCAATGATGCAGGTTCGGCCAAGTGTGAGGAACAAGAGATGGAAGTCTGTGAGTTACTTTTTGAAAAAATTTTATCCAAAGACTGGGAATTGAACATTTAAAACTGAATATCAGACAGTCGTTTAGACAGTGTTCTGCCGTGGGTCACCTTTCTTCTGGAGCTGACAAGATTCACCAAGATCCCTTGGGGTTGTTGAAGGATGAGAAAGTGCTGTGTCTAGATAAATGGGTCTCTGAAAGAGACCTTCTGAGGTCTCCTGGCACTAGATACATGGCCAGTCATGTAACTTTCACAGAGTATATAATTAACTCCCTTTCTTTGGTAATTGATAGAATCATCAAAACACAAGGTGGTAGAAGGCTTCCAGAAATTTTTTCCAGTTACACGTTATTTTGCAGGAAACTGATTCAGTGTTTTTTGTCCAACTAATTTTACCCTGCTCTGTGATAATGCCTTCTCTAGGACACTGGTTATAAGGGGAGGTGTTGGGGAGTGTGTCTGAACCACTTGGGGAGTTTCTTGACTCTTTCCTTCTTCCTTGCTTGTAACAATCCAAGAGCAGGGTTTTCCAAAATTGCTTGATGATAAGAACCATTTGGACCACTATTCCACAGAGAGAGCCCAGGGCCCTCCCCAGTTTTATGCTAGAAATGTGTGTGTATATAAAACAAGCATTACACATGATTCTTGTCTATCAAATTTGGGAAACTGCTCTAGGGCTATTTTCTCCTGGTGTAAGAATCCTGATATGTTGTTGGTATGTTCCCTGCATATTTTTCCATGCACTGTTATTTGCATAAAGGAAACAGCCACCCATGTTCCCAAATTATAGGTAACCAAGTGCCTTTGCCTAGTGTAGAGAAATGAGAAAAAGGAATGCAGTGGGTATCTTCTAAGGGGGCCAGCCAGTGGAGTGAAAAGTCATGTTTTCACTTAGTACTGTTTACTTTTAAGGCTTCAAATGAACTTTCTTCCCCCAAATAGTCCACAACAAAGGTAGGTTCTAGAAATTAGGAATTTTTCCCCTTCTTAAAGTCCCTGGCTCCTAATTCTACACTTAATATAACCATTTCTTCCATTAATAGTATTCTCAGGCATTTAGCCAGAGGATTTTAAAGTTGAGCCCCTCTTAATTCAGTCTTTGTTGTGACTGCATTTGAACTGTTACAGTCTTAGTACTTTATATGTTGTATCAGGAGTTATGGTGTCCTGTGTTCTAGGCTAGAAAGATTTTAAGTGTTCTCAGTTTACTCTGCTGGCTAGGGTGAGAGGGCTGAAGGGTAAATGGAGGGGGAAGCAAGGAGGCACGGTAGGTCAAAGTGTTTTTTAAGAACAGATAGTGTGTATCATCCCTCCCCACAACCTCCTTTTCTACAGATGACCTGAACATTGCTGGAATTATTGGGGGTGTTCTGGTTGTTCTTGCTGTCTTGGCCCTGATAACGTTGGGCATCTGTTGTGCATATAGACGTGGCTACTTCATCAACAATAAACAAGATGGAGAAAGGTAAGCCTGCCTGACATGAGAAAAGCAATGTGCAGCCTGGCATTAATATGATAAACACACCACTGAAATGCCCTCTTCTGTTCACAGTTATAAGAGCTCCGGGAAGACTGATGGAGTTAACTATATCAGGACAGATGAAGAGGTAAGGAGCAAAGAGAGTAGGTAGCATTTAGAAAACCTGGTGGTGGAGTGGGGAGGTTTCCTAGGTGTGCCCAGTGGGAAAAGGGCATTCTAGCTGGGAAATGGAGGGGTCCATGGGAAGATTTCTGAGTTACATTGCAGACCCTGAGCTCCTAAGTTCTGCATAGGTAACCTGTGCACAGCAGTGGCACTAACACTTTGTAAGCTTTAGTGGGTGTCACTGTTTTAAGCATGATCATTTTTTTGTTTTGCCCTTAGTTTCCTCTTTGGAGACTTGCTTAGCCCCTGTGTGATTGAACCAGTTCTGTCTTTCCCACCACCCCGTGACACCTCTGGATTGCTTCTAATTTTGCACTGGCTTTGCAGGGTGACTTCAGACACAAGTCATCGTTTGTGATCTGAGACCTGGCGGTGTGGCCGAGAGAGCATATGCAGATACCTCTACTAGAAACTCCTGTCAAGGGCAGCCATGAGCCAAGTGCACTTGGACAGAGCTAGACACTCATGCGGAAGCTTTTTATTTTGGCCAAAGTTGACCACTACTCCTTTCTTACTCTTTTAACAAGCCACACAAAAGAATCTTCCAAAAGATGGGCACAGTAACCACCAGAAAAACAAACTGTGAGTTCACGAGTTGGGTCCCCAGTCTGTTACTGACCCAGTTCTCACGTGGGTATTAGGGTGATTTGAAAGGTCTTGCCCACATCAGTTCTCCTGGGCTGGGCATTGCAGATCTGATTTTGTCACTGGCTGTTCATCAGCCATAAGACTGGCCACAAGAAGATGAGGTGACTGTGACAGCAACAATGTGTGCATGGCACAAGGTCTGCAACTGCCATCTCCAGTAATAACCTCAGAAAGGGCTTTGCATGGAGTGCCTCATTACGTGGGCTCTCAGATGCCACTGCACTGTCTCTTCTTAAGACTCTGGTGATCAGTGTTGTGTCCATCTTGGAGAATCTTTTTGGATCAGCATTTTATAAAAAACAACCAAAATCAACCTTCCTTTCTCCAAAATCAGGAAGGTAAATGGCTTGCTGGAAGAGGGCTCTTCTTATCTGGAGAACCCTGCTAGTCCATGAGGGTGTAAGGATTTAAGGAAACCTTTACCTTAGGCTAAAGTCTGAAATGGTACTGAAAGATGCTTTTCTATGGGTCTTGCTTATTTTATAAAATTTTACATTCTAAATTTTTCTAAAGATGTATTTTGATTATTGAATAGAAAATTTCTATTTAACTGTAAATATATTGTCATACAGTGTTTTAAAAACTATTTTTTTTAAAAAAAAAGAAATTCACTTAAGATAGAAGTTCTAAGCTATTAGTATTAAATTGGAAGGTATTAATAGTTAAGCGTATTTTACCCAAGGAATCCCCTCAAGGGGGCTTACGAGAACATTCCTTTGTTCATGTGTTTTAACATTTTTCATTAGAAAACTTCTGCCACGTGTACATCAGACCATTGTTGTTCAGGAAACCTTTACAAATTCCTGTCTAGCACTGTTGACATCTGTTTGCTTCTCTCCAAAGAAACCTAGGGAAGTTTCAGGTTAGCTCTGAACTGCCTTTTCCTGAGATCACAACTGCCTGTGCCCAGAGACTGCCAATGAAGCCCTTAGACACCCGTAGGTGACCACATTTATGGGGTGAGTCAGATTCTACTAACTTGTAGGTGCTGGTGAGAAGGCCCACTTGTGTTTTCATTCCTTACCACAGCTGTGTCCCCATTAGCTTCAGTAGTGTTGCCCGTTTGCTGCATATCTCTTAGAGGTTCTAACATGGGCACTTAGGAAACTTGGTGTCTTTTGTGTGGCATCCCAGCCTTAGGGTTCCTGAGACAAACCATCTTTTGGCTGTAGCTGGCTCACAAATCAGCCATTGCTATTTGTTTTTTAAGTTGATTTTAATTGTACAGTTCATAAGACTGTCTAGAGGCAAAGGCCATTTTGAAACCAGATCTGTCAACTTCAGTAATATTTTTAAAAGAAAATGAATTCAACTGTTTCTCTTTGCTATGAAGAAAGCACCTCGACACCACAGGGTCTCTCTCCTTCATAATAAACCATTATGTGGTGGCAGACAGTCAGCCTTTTGAAGACTTAAGGAAATACAGCTAGGGTCAAAGCCCGATGGTGAGAAAAGTAAAATGCCTGCCTGAATCAAAAGCAGTTTTCTAATTTTGATTTTAACTCTTTTATCTGCCTGAGACACTGCTCACTTTGTGGGGGACATTAGAAACTTTGCCCAAAAGGCTTTGTTCTTCAAGAACAGATGTTTCAGCTTCAAATACAATGCTATGCTGGACTCATGATGTGAAGTGGGTTGAAGCAAGGAGCTTCTCAGGAGCGCCTAATTCCATGTGTGCCTGGAGGGTGGCTTTTTTGTAGAATGTAGTCACCTTGTAATTCAGATTTCAGTGTCTTAATTTTTTTTATACTTTTGAGGGTTGTTTTTTTTAATCGAATACTTGAGACATGTTAACTTTTTAAAGGGTATATGAAATACTGTGCTGTGGGATATTTGGCAGAAGCAGCAGGTAACTCTCTTGCACTTGCTCCGTGGTACCAGTCTTGCATTTACATCTTGAATGCTTAGAGTTGAGACTGTCCTTTCATGTCCATCACCTCCTGGAAGGAAGAGGGTTACTCCCCCAATCTAACTGTTGAGGGGATAACATGCTAGCCTTCTTGGCTATAATAGTGATAGGGTGGCTCTATCACCTCCCTTCTTATACCCTCGAGCCTTCTGCCCTAGTGCCATGGAACTGGATCTGATGTGTGGAACTTGGGAAACAGTTGCCTGTGACTGTAAAACTGCATACAGAGAAGGAGCACCCATGTATCTCTGAGATGTGAATGTGACTAAAGAAGCCTGTACAAGGATGTTCTCTGGCCTGACATGGATGTTGCTGTACATAGTTGTTATAGACTTGTACTAACACACTTGTAATGTGGTATTTGTTTAAACCTCATTTATAAAAGCTTAAAAAAAAAAAAAGAAAAAGAAAAACTCTTCATTCTTTCTTGATTGTGCTTATGTTAACTTTCGTGTATTCCTAGCATTTTGTTAGGCAGGTACACTGAGAAGTGACAGTCCCATTGCTGTCTGCAGAGAAGTCAGTATCTGAACTGAAATCAAGTGTCAGGAGCAGCTTTGTGAGTCCACTCAACCCGTGATGCAACTATCTGTCACAAATCATTTATGGCAGAGCTGTGGGCAGAGCACAATAACGTATCATTCCCCAAATCTAACTAATACACATGCTGAAAACACATATAGTGCCTGGCGTGATGGTGCACAGCTGTAATCCCAGAGGCTTAGGAGGCTGAGGCAGGAGGATCTCAATCAAGTTCAAGGCCAGCCTCAGCAACTTTAATGTGGCCCTAAGCAACTTAGTGAGATCATCTCAAAATAAAAAGGGCTGGTGATGTAGCTCAGTGGTTAAATGCCCCTGGATTCAATCCCCGGTACCAAATAACAGCAGAACCCTGACAAATAGTAACTTTAGGGATGGGGATGTAGCACAGTGGTAGAGCACTTGCCTAGTATATATTAGGTCCTGGGATTGATCTCTAGCACTTAAAAAAAATTCAGCATGAGTTATAAAAAAACTGGTAGGTTTATACTTTTGCTTCTGTAATAATGGAATTAGAAAATGGAACCAGTCAGGCATGGTGACCAATTACTTGAGAGGCTGAGGCAGGAAGATGGTTTGAGGATGCCTCAGGAGTGGGGTGGGGGTTGGGGTACAGGTAGAATCTGGGCAACATGAGACCTTGTCTCATAAAAAGACAGAAAAAGAAAAAAGGCCAATTGAATTTTATCCTAGGCATTCTTGGACAAACAGTATTTGAAGTTCATCTGCTAGTGCCAATAAAAAGAGACTCAAGTCACACCCCCATTGTGAAGCAATCCTAAGCAAATGTCATACAAATCAGCATCAGTGCTATTCCGCGTAAGGAACATCAAGCTGTGTTTTAAAAAGCAAGACTTGTGCTAATAAGGTTGTTGTTAGGAGGCAGACAGATTCCATATGGGGATAAAGGCAGGTGGCAGATGAACCAAGCCTTAAGGACAAACACAATCATCTTTCTCTTAACAGGGAAGACTTGGTTTCATTCTTAAATACTTAATGTAAAATTAATACTACTACCAATGAAAGCCCTGTTCAAAAAATAAAAAAAATTCTACTGAATACTAGAAGACTATATTTATGCTTGACTTTATTATACTTCATTTTAGAAAGCTATACACTTTTAAAAATCTGCAATTATAAATAGAAAAAATATTACAATCGAAATTTGTCATTAGATATGGGAAAATATTTACTATAAGGAATTTAAACAAGCTAACAGGAGTTTGACTCATATAAAAGAAAGCTGAAATTTTCCAAGTTGTGTTCATTAAAGACCAGATTATAGCTTATCAGCATGGATTTTAATTCAGATGGATAAAATTATGATATTAAATAGCAACTTCAGGATAAGAAAATCGAAATCTGGCATTTCTCTATTAATTTTACTTTTTTTTTTTTTTTGGTACTGGGGATTGAACTCAGGGACACTCAACCACTGAGCCACATCCTCATCCCTATTTTGTATTTTATTTAGAGACAGCGTTTCACTGAGTTGCTCAGCACCTTGCCATTGCTGAGGCTGGCTTTGAACTCGCGTATCTCCTGTCTCAGTCTCCTGAGCCGCTGTGATTACAGGCGTGCACCACCACGCTCAGCTATTTCACAGTTTTTTAACCACATACATCATGAAGAGAAATATAAAAGGTTGGTCAGCCAAACAGGTGAACAAATACAGCGCTGGGACAGATCCTAAGGAAAAGCTTTGGTATTACATAATAAATCATTGCCTGAGGCATACAGCAAGTGATTGCTCTGCCTTTCGATGCTCAGGATTCAAGAATGTTCCCGTGGGCTCTTGTCTTCCTGGACAAGCACTGGGAACACACTGTTTCAGTTGGCTGTTTTCAGGGGGATCTTTCGGAGGGATCTCCGACTGGGGGTTGGGTTGTCTTTATTCCTGGCTGGTGACTTCACATTCCACTGCTGAGGCTGGGGAGGTCTAGGGGAAGAAATGAGACAATGATTCTGAAACTAAAAGAAAAACCTTGATCAAAACAGAATTCTTTGGTAAACTTACGGTTTATCAGGCAATGATAAACATAAAATATCATTTCCTTGGCTCTGGGCTTCAGTTTTCTCTGCAAGGGAGTCAAACAGAAATTCAGTTTTCCTAAAACATCAAAGCGAGCTAATGTTATCAGACAAGAAGGAAATCAAGAACTTGCCTTTGGCAGAAAAAGAAGTCCGTGGTGTCCCTATGTAACTGACCCCTGCTCCAAATGTGACATCACTGATGGATTCTGGGGAAAGGGGAAAAGGCACTGTCAAACTCAGGCATCAGACACAGTCACCTCAGCAAGTCAGTTAACAAGCTCTGCTCTGGTTTTTTCACCCTATCAGCTAGCAGGCCTCAATTTGACCTTTCCCCAGGACTTGGCAGTGTAGAGAAGCTCCTTTCTACAGGAAGCTCTTCCTTCAGCTGACCACAGCCCTCCTCAGGCTGCTCTGTAGCCTCTGCACCTTCCCTGCTCCTGTCTCTGGCTTCTCACTCACCCTTCATCTTTAAGGATGCCCAAGTACCAATGACTAGTAATCCCACTCAGAGCCCTTTCAAGTCTTGGTTCTACATTCCTTATTGTTTCTCAGCGTCCCATGAAGAGATGTCATCAGCTTTACCTCTGCTCCTTGACATGCTCCTTTTGTGTCTCCAGCCAATAACTAATCTATCCAAGCTAGAAATACCAGCCATCATTAGCTATACTCTGCCACATAGAATCAGTGGTCAGGTCTTGTCCATTCTAGTTTCTAAGTAACCCTCCAACCTGTATTCCTACCTCGCCATGAACATTTCAGTCCATCTCAGCCCTCACCTTTCCTTTCATGGTGCTCCCCACCTCTGTGACCTTACCTTTTCCAGTTGCACCTGTGGGAAGCTGGAGAACTCAGTGCCTAGGAACATTGACTGGGTTTGCATCATGGCTGTGTCTTATTAAGAACTATGCTAGAATCTCATCTCTTCATTTCTAAAATGGGAGTAAAAAATGTACCTATCCCATGGGGGTAGGGTCAGGATTAAATGAGATCATTTATTTTTTAATTAAAAAAAATTTTTTTTGGAACCGGGGGTTGAACTCAGGGGTACTCCACCACTGAGCCACATCCCCAGCCCTATTTTTTGTGGTTTATGTAGAGACAGGGTCTTACTGAGTTGCTTAGCGCCTCGCCATTGCTGAGGCTGGCTTTGAACTCACGATTCTCCTGTCTCAGCCTCCCAAAGTGCTGGGATTATAGGTGTGCGCCACTGCACCTGGCTAAATGAGATCATTTGTGTAAGTGCTTAATACAGTATTTGGTGTAAGGTAATTGTTGAAGGAATGTTAGCCCATAGTATAATTTATTAGCTACTACCCCCTGTCTCACTGGAGTGATGTTTAATTAAAGACCTTTAATTAAATATCTGGTAGTTACTACCCTGCTTAGGCATCTCAATGACTATTCCCAGGAGGGCCTAAATTCCATTCTTGGTCTGAGCTGACCCCAAGCTGCCCTTATAAAGTCACATACTACATGCATACTCTGTGTTCTACCTACACTTCCTCCATCTGTGATCACTGTTCTCACAGGCCTTGGCCTGTCACACTGTGTGCACACTCAGCTCCTTGGCCTAGCCTGCCCATCCCATCTGCCTACAACACCCCCACTGTGTAGCTCACTTCCAGGGGCGGAGCATGTGCTCAAACCCACATCTGATGCCCTCCTTTATGCAAGCACATTTGTGAGGCAAGCTTAAGAGTTCTTAACCGTTCTTTACACACTGCAACTTTGAGTATAGACTGTACTGAACTAGTCAATGTTTCCTTGTTTTTTGCAGTACTGGGAATAGAACCTAGGTTCTCACACATGCTAAGCAAACATTCTATCCCTGGGCTACATCCTTAGCCCCCTGCTTTTTTTTTTTTGAGGCAAGAGTCTTGCTGTTAACCAGGCTGGCCTTGAACTTACCATCCTCATGCCTCAGCCTCCTGAGTAGCAGGGATTATAGGTGCACACCACCATACACAGCCTCGTCTTATGTCCTTAAATCCACTACAGTGCTATATACCTGAGTGCTACTCAGTATTTATTAACAAGATTAACAGTTTTATCATCTCCATTTAAACAGCTCAGCACTGTTTTTTCCTGTTCCTGTGAATTTTCTCTTTCCAGTGTTGTCATCTGGAATTCCCCTTCCATACATATTACTTTTCCCATATGTCTCCCATCTTTACAAAAGAACCTATATGGTGGCTCTCACGTCCCCAGTGCACTCTGCTTAGAATCAAAGGCAGAAGGCTCTTTCCTACTTGCATTATTAAAGAAGTAAGAGAGATATGCTAAAATCCCCCACAGATTTTAGTTAAAACTTCAGCTCTGAAAATGATTCCTTTCCATTTAGCAAAACCACTGTGTGAACACCACTGGTGGGCTACAATGGTTGAGCTGGGTAGTCATTTTCCTACTGGTTTTGCAGAGTAGAGATCACTTCCTGACAGTCACCCAACTAAACTTTAGAGTCACCAAAAAATTTGTATTCCCAGACGATGCTGGAAACAGCACTGAGTGCTCATAAGTCTTTCTTGATGATAATTCTCCCAGGAAGGAGAGTTAATAGGAAACCACTCTTTAAGCATATCCTCCTGGTTCAGAATAGAGAGAGGAACTGAAGTTGTACCAATCCAAACATTATATTCTGTAGCCTGGAGAAAGAACAAGTGCTCTCCTGACCTGGTGACTCTTGAGTCTTATTTTGAGTGTGCAGATGAGTCCACACATGCAAATTAAAGTAGCATTAATGCACCATGCTGAGGAACACATGCCACTAGGAAACCAAATGAAGACTGAAAACAGGGACTCATGGGATAAGCAAAACTAAAATGAGATGCATTCTTCCTATTTCTTCAGCATATGACACCTAACTGCCAAAATAGATGCATTTGATACCCCTGAGCCAGGAACATAGAACATACACAAATTTTTTCTCTTTGAAAGAAGCTGTTTTACATATATAACATTACACAGGCGAAATATATAAGGAAGCCAGCATCATCCACTGACTGTCATCCAGTTGTCTGAGGAGAGAGGTAAGGTGGGAATTCTGTCATCCATGAATCTCCCTTAAAAGAAGGCCCTGTGTAAAAACTAGTCATAAACCTATAAACATTCTAAGCCACAGCATCACAGGTTAACAGAACCAAAAACAAGCAGCTAGGACACAGGAGGTGTGTGATACAAGTGAAGCGACTACAGGTGTGACAAACAGTGGCCAATCCTGTGTAGCTCCACTACCAGAGAACATCTCAACACCATGCTCATCTCTTAATGCCAGGGTCAGAGGTGGTAAAGATGGGTTCAAGAGGGGACAAAGAGGTTGGAATCGGAAGCCTGAGCTTAGTCCCCAGTTCTGTCACTGAACAGATCTCCATGACACCTCCCATGTCCCAGGCTCTGTAGTCTGTCCTGTGGAGATAGGAGTAAAAAAGCTTGCAAACAAACAGCAAGGATGGAGAGAAAATGGACAGAAGTGTGATGAGCACTACTGAGAGGGTGAGAGGGCCATGGAAGGATGCCTGCTCTAGCCTGAAGGTTCCAGATGAAGACATGGCATGTGAAACCTGTACATGGCTTGTACATGTATCCAAGGGGACTGCACATGGCTGGGGTGCATAAAGTGGGGACATGCAGGAGCACATCAGACTATCTTTGGAAATGACAGTACATATTTTGGATAGTAACAGTTTCCTTATAATATAGGTTGAGTGTAGCTATCCTGAAAAGTGGAAATCTGGAATTCTCTAAAACCTGGCATTTTTTGAAGGAAAAATAAGTAGGAAATTGCATGTGTGACCCCTAAAGATGGGTCACAGGCACACTAAAAAATTATGTAAAATTACTTTCAGGTTATGTGTATGTGTATAAGGTGTAGTGAGACATACTTGGGTCTCATTCCCAAGATACCTCATTGTGTATACACAAATATTCCATAATCTGAAAATATCTGAAATTTGAAACACTTCTTGTCCCCAAACTTTTGGATAAGAGATCATCAACCTGCATAATAATTTTCTCAAAATAATGGTTTTCATGGAGTTTGAATCAATAAGAAGTTATAAAACAAAAACTAGGGGAAAAACAAATGCTCTTCTTGCTTGCCTCTATTTTGAAATGAAAAGAATGGGACATTAGGAAAAAGCACCCAGTGGAGAATGAGAAGACAAAGGCTGTCAGCATAGGTGCAGTACAATCCTGGCACACCACTAGACTTACAGCCTCGGTTTGCTCTAGAATGGAGCTCTATGGCACACCAGGAACCTGCCAGTGCTATCCTCTGACCTCTCTCTTGGGCAGCCCAGCTTCATACACCAAGTATACCTGGCCAGACAGGGAGGTAGTAACAGGGCTGCCTCCACACATGGTGCAGTCTGGGTCAGTGACCTGATCTAGCGGCACCTCAGCTTCACATCTGTCACAAAAGGATCCCTCACAGGTTGTTATGAGGTTTAACTGAGTTAATACATATACAAATACTGGGGAGAATACCCAACAGTCAGTCAGTACTCACTTAAGTGAGCAAGTATGATCATTGAAGCAGTCTAAATATTGCACTACAATGTGGTCAATTGTCAGGGGAGGTTTTAACCAATTACAAGAACTATCTTTCAAGAGAAAGAGTTTTAGCACAACTCTATCAAATACACGACTGTAGGGGACAGCAGGGGAAGCCAGCTTATTCAAATTGGCTACTTACTCTCAGGGGTGCTGATTGCTCGTTTAGTTACATGATCAATAGCTCCATTAGACTCACGCTCCAAGCTGTAGGAAGATGCTAGGATAAAATGGAAAAGTCTTTATCTGTTTTAAAAAAAAAAAACAACCCAACACAATACCATAGAGCAAAACAAGCAAATGAGAAAACATAAGCTATATATAGCAAAGTTAAAATCACTAATGTTTAAAGTATTCTCAGAGATAATACAGAAAGAACTACAAATAAATGTTAAAATGAACAAAAATGTGTTCATTCTCACTAGGATTCCAAGAGATGGCAATTAAAACCATACCATTTTTGGTCTATAGAGCTCAGCAAAGACAATGGAAATTTATAAAACCAGTATTCCTAAGCAAGAAAATAGACATTCATGCACCATATGACACGGATTATGGATGGTTTAATACTACTAAAACTTTTCAAATGTTCATAGCCTTTGCTGGAACTAATCTTAAGGATTACCCACATGTAAGGGTATGTGCAAGGATATAGGATGTGACATTACTTATATCAAGAATTTGAAAAATACCTACACTTTCAAGAGGGTAGTAATAAAAAAAATGTTTGGTCTTTCCACAAAATGGAATGTTATAAAGGTACTGGGAGAAAAGTTTCATAAGTTCATGGAAAACCTTTCACCATATATTATTGTAAGTGTGTGCAGGGAAGCAGGTTATAAAACAATGCACACTAGGATCACAATTTTATAAACAAAACATAGGTGTTTCTATGAGGAGTACAAAGTCTGAAGGACCAAATACCTTTCTACTGTGGCTGAGTTTTAAATTCCACTTTATTTCCCAAATCTTTTAGCATAAACATTCTTGTTTTCTTATCTATAATCCTAAGTGCCCATTTAATGTTATTTGTTTTAAAAATAAGAAAACAATTTTAAGAGGAACGAGAAGTAGATTCATTATTTTTAAGTTGCATGCTCTAAGTCTAGCACCAACCCTAAGGCTTACCATGGCTGCACAGGTTTTCTGGGCTTCCAGAATTTAAAGAGAAAGGCAACACTCCTAGGCTCCGACTGCGATGCCTACTCTTTGACTCCACAGCCTTCTTTACAGAATTCAGGATTGCAATGGTACTCAGGGACATGGGCCTGTGGAGGACAATATGCCATAGAAACTAACTCTTGGTGCAGACCACTGTGTAGGTGGCAGTGAGACACTGTGATCCCTGCCCACGTCCTTTCAAATGCATCACTCATCCACTCTCTTTCCAGTCTCCAAGGGAGGGGTGTGGAGTGAGGTGTCAGCACAAACACAGTGACAAGGCTCCCACAGTTGATGCCTGATGGAGACAGAAGAGATGCCTCTGAGAATGTCATGAGACAGTCTGTCACTGCCTTAGTGGGCTCCCTACCTGGCATTGGGCATTAACATCTTCAGAGGCCCTGTTTCTGGTGTGAGAGGCAAAGTTGTTGTGTGGCCAGTGCTGGACCCAGGTGCTGAAGGTCTGCTTGTGGCTGGGGACACAGTGGCATTTTCTTGGCCAGCAGGAACTGGCATTATGTCTAAGCCCAGAGCAACCTGTTAGAGAAGATGAATGGAATCTTCACATGCTATGCACAGGTCCATGTATAATCTATTTTGAAATATACCAGCCTTGAGCAAGTACAAGTTTCTCTTCAAAACAGAGAACTATTAGCAAGCTGCCATATAGAGATGCCGTGAAATTAAAGAAAAGCTGGGCGTGGTGGTACACGCATGTAATCCCAGCACTTTCGGAATCTGAGGCAGGAGAATCGTGAGTTCAAAGCCAGCCTTGTATCTCTACATAAAACACAAAATAGGGCTGGGGATGTGGCTCAGTGGTCGAGTACCCCTAAGTTCAATCCCTGGTACCAAAGGGGAAAAAAAGAAAAGAAAAAAGGAGTAAGTTTGTTTGTCCTCATCACTTTTTAATGCAGTATCTGCCTAGATTCCTCAGGCAGTGGGAATATTGTGCTGCTAATGCAAGCAAATGCTAAACCCAGACATACCTGCCCCAGGGACAATATGTTCTTAAAAGGGGCAGCTGCAAGAAAGACTACAACACACTAAGACGTCACAGGTGTCTAGGAGTCAGTGGTCTCTGTAATCAAAGATCAAATACCTTTCAAAAGTTTGCCTTATGGGCACTCACACATTTGTCCCAAATATTCTTCTGGTTTCCCAGCAAGGCCCTGTGACAAGCCTATAGTAAGGGAGGCCTCAAGCCACTGGGGGGTCCACCACATTTAGCAAAGGAAGACAGTGGCAAGCCTGGAGGTCCAACTCTGACTGACTTCTGATTACATGTGGATTTTGAGGAATGTTGGGAAAATCACACAGAGAACAGTCTGGATGGTTGGTCCACCTAAGGTAGGGCTCCCACCTACCTGCATGGCTTGTGCCCCATCGCCACCTTCAGTCATCCTATTCTCACTGGTCTGTTTGGCCAGTTCTTGCTCCTGTGCGAGCTGTTCATTGTATTTCTTCATGTCGTACTCAAGCTCTGATGCCAGTTGTTTGTCAACTGCAAAGAAATCCTTGATTTCATCTCGATAATCTTGCATTACCTCCTAAAACAAACCCAGAAGCATCCATTAGTGTTTTTGTGAATAAAGAAATAACCTCTCCAAAACAATTTGATCAATAATAATAGAAATAGTAAGGCTTCTATTACGAAAGCAGACTGTTTCTATTACACTAACTCAAGTTACTTAACATAATGGAATATTCTAAGAAAACACCAACTGTACTTATACTGACCACACAAACAGGTGATCATGATGTGAGATATTAACTAGTCCTTCTGCTCTCTTAGGAAGCTTCCTGTCTATCCACCAGGTAACAGATAATCACCCAGGTTCCAGATGGGAGAAAAGACATGGCCAAGGCTGAGAGAGGCCCTTGCAGCAGATCAAACGAGGCTGTGCAGCCTACAAGCTGCTCTTATATCTACATTAGCTTTCCCCATTGCCACAGAGGGGATTACAACTAAGGCTCTAATCCCATTTTTTCTGAAGATTTTACAGAAAACCCTTTATCGTATCTGAGTAAAACTATTCTTGGGTCTTAAAAATGACAGCTAGAAACAAGGGCTCTTGGCTAACAAAAACTATTTCACCTAGCACTACCGGAGAAGGAAAAAAAAAATATACTGCAGCTCCAATTAGGGGGAAGCCCATGGAAGAATAGGAAATCCATCAACTCTTCCAGCTGCCATGAGGAGGTTCCACAGAGCAGAGAATCACAGCTGCTACTGATACAGCAACCCTGCAAGGTGTCCTCTGGCATGTGCTCAGAAATAAGGTTTTCTTAAATATTTAAGTACTCTAGGATGTAAGCACCTTTGCAACCCCACTCCACCCCATCTGTGAGGTTTAAAACAGGGCAAAACAAAACAAAACAAGAATAATTGGAAACTCTCATTTTTTTTCCACACGGTGAGCCAATCTTTTTAATCTTAGCTTCCCTAGGATAAAAGCTTTTGAAAAAGTATATTCAATGTAATTTCACTGTGTGCTTTTCAGTTTTTAGAAAAAAACATTTTATTTTATTTCGGGTACTGGGGACTGTACTCAGGGGCACTTGACCACTGAGTCATATCCCTAGCCCTATTTTGTATTTTATTTAGAGACAGGGTCTCACTGAGTTGCTTAGTGCCTTGCCATTGCTGAGGCTGGCTTTGAACTCATGATCCTCCTGCCTCAGCCTCCTGGGCTGCTGGGATTATAGGCATGCACCATCGCACCCAGCAAGAAAAAAAAATTTTGAGGAAGAAAAATACCTAATGTGAATATAATAACTTTGCTAAATTAAAAGACAAAAATGCTGCCTTTATTTCTGAATAATTCTGTCAGTAAGGTCTGAGGCCTCATTTAGTCCTGTCTGCCCTGTTAAGTAAACATCCTGGCTTTGCTCAGACCCAACCTTTTCCTAGTCCCCCTGCTTCATCTACAGCAACTCCAGCCCAGGAATGGTAGCCATCTCAAATGGTGCTCCCTACCCATCCAAGTGCATGCTGCTACAGGGCAGTGACTTCCTGACCAACAGTGTGAAAAGCAAACACCCCACATTAAATACCATGACCGACTTTCACATTATCCTTCATCAAGTGAACTAAAATGATGACTCTATCCTTGACCTCGGGAGAAAAGGTCTTGGAAATGCAATCTAATCCCCTCAGAGATATATATGCTGAGCCCAGTGAATTATTTCTTATTAGCTGTTCACAAACTTGACTGAATGAGAAAGCGAAGGAACAACTTCAGTGGAGCCTTTGGTCAAATTCTCCATCTGCTCCACAATAGTTCCAGGCTGGTCTGGCAGGCAAATTTCTAAACAGACCAAAAAAAGTTTGGTTCTGTATGTAGCATTCTGGTTCTTATCATTATTGTGGACAGTTACACTGGCAGAAGACACTAAGCAAAGGACTTGGGGTAGGGAATGGAAACAATCACAAAGTTAAAGCTCTTCATTTACCCTGAGATAGTTCATAAGTTCCCGCAAAGCTGGGATCTTATTTTTCTCCAGCACAGTTTTCAAGGAGATGATAATTGGAATAATATTTTCTATGAAATTCCTCTTCTGAACCTGCAGAAACACAAACAAAGGCATGTTTTAAATGTGGAAATTTCTGAAAAATTTCAGAGATAAAAATTTTTCCTTAATCTAGTTTTTACTATGGTTAATCTAGCACACTAAAAGTTTATTTTTGACTTTTGATTATGATACTGGGAATGTATACAACCTACAGTTTTTTTTTCTGGACTTGTGTTAAACATTATCCCTAAATACTCAGGAGGTGTGTAAAGTAGGAGGTGGCTAAAAACTACTCATATTTCCTAAGTGGAAAAAAAAGAAAAGTAAGAAATATGTTATATAACTTGACAAACACTTTAACAAATGCTAGGTACTTATATAATACTTGATTTAAATGATTAGTGCATCAAATATTTTGCAATAAATCTTAGAATTAAAAATATTCATTATAGTAGCCCATATATGTAATATTTACCCTTCTGAACCTGAAAAATACTTTTTTTGTTTTCACTTAAAGTCATTAGGATATGTTTCTTGCTTGCAAATACTCAATTCTAAAATAGTCTTTTCAAAGTCCCTGAAATAGGAGAGAAATAGGTAGAAATATAAATAATTTAGTAATAAATATGAATCGAATCAGATGCTAAGTTTAGCAATAGTCTTAAATGTGACTTAAAGGTAGTCACTCAACAAGTATTATCAAGCACCTTTTCTGTCCCAGATACAAAGCTAACCTCTGAGGATAGAGAAATGAAGTCCAAAATTCCTGCCCTCAGTTTATTTCTAGACCAGTGTGTGTGTGTTGTGATAAATGGTACAAGGTGCCAAGTACACATGGTTAAGGAACATGTATACAGAAGGGATGCCTGGGAGGGAAGCAGGGTAGTCAGGAATGTGTACTGGAAGCTTTTTTGAGAGATGACACTTAGGACTTATGGGGATTAGAAGTGGGTGGGAAAGTGGGGTGGATTGGGTGTTGCAGATAGAAGAACCAGTGTCAAAGGCAGGTAGTATATCTCATATCTTGAGGACTGGAGTGTTCAGAGGTGATGAGGGAGGAAAGGGTTAGGGCAGGGATAGGCACACTACGAGTTTTGTATGTCTTGAAGGAGAATCAGGGTTTTATTCAGAAAATGATGGGAAGCTATCAATGTAGTTTTTAAAGATGCCATTAGTGAGATATAATATTTATAAAATAAATTTACCTATTTTAAGAGAACAGTTCCATGAGCTTTGAAATATATACTGAGCAACCAATACTACAATTTACCCACAATCCATTGCCCCAAGTTTCCTGTACAAGTCTATCTGGCTCTAGGTCATTTGAAGCAGGAGAATAAAATTATCACATTTTAAAACAAAGTCTGCTCTGGCAGCAAGGTTGGGCATAGCTTGTGACAGACAGAAACCAGAGATAGCCTCTGTGCTACAAAAAACCACTGGATTTGGTACAGGCTTTAAAAAAAGTCAGAACCAGGGGAAATGCAAGAGAGATGGATCTGTAAGATTATGCCAGCAGGATCTCACAGCAAAGCAGAGGTGATAAAAGTCTATTCCTTTAGGGTCAACCGCCTTTAGTGGTCATGTGGGAAATACAAATTGGCGTAAGAACACGGGGTCTGGTAAGGAATATGGAAACTCAGCTCTTTCCCAAAGTCAAATTTAACCCTGCTGGTCAAACAAAGCAAATGCCAGGCATGCCAGACTCATGCTCTGCATTCTGCTGTAGCACCAAGTTCCCTTTTGGATAATTTGGTAGATAATGGTTCCCTTTTCTACAAAAGACTGGGAGAAAGAAGAGAAAAATATCAGGAAAGAGATGACAAACTGGTTTTGACAGAATAAGTTTGAGATGCCTGTGGTACATCCAGGTGGGTTAGAGAAACTGAGCTCAGGCTCATAAGAGAAATTGAAGCTAGAGACCTATTTAAGGATCATTACCACGTAGGCAAGAGTTAAAGCCTCTGGTAAGAATGAGAGCAGGGACGCAGTAGAACACCGCCAAGATCAACGGGGAAGCTCAGAGGTGCGAGCAGGCCTGCTGAAGGAAGAAGTGCACACACACCTGGGAGATGAGCTTTTTCTGAGCTTCCTGCATGACTACGTTTGCCAAGGCAATGTCATCTTCTTCCATGAGGAGATCCTTATCTGGCTTAGCTCTCATTGCTAAAAGCTTGATCTCCTTTGAGCTGAGGATCTCAAACGTATCTGAGAGTAACTCACTGGCTTCCATGTCCAGGGGCAGGATGCCATCTGCGAAGCACGCTGAGAAAGAGTGCAAGAAACCAGCTTCTGAGAAACATGTTAATTCATAGAACTGGGGGCTATCTAGGGCTGTGAGGGGCGGTCTGCATGGAGCACAGCTGACAGGGAGGGTGAACAAAAAGATGAGTCCACCTGCAGTACTGGCCCACTTGCCACAGAACTGCTATTTCATTATCAACATAGCATTTCTTTTCTCTTCTTCTTCTTCTTCTTCTTTTTCCTGAGACAGGGTCTTACTAAGTTGCTGAGGCTAGTCTTGAACTTGAAATCCTCTAGCCTCAGACTCCCAAGTTGCTGGGATTACAGGCATGCACCACCACGCCAGGCTCAGCATTTCATTTTTAAGCACACGTTACCCCAAACACACCAGGCCTACCCAAAATACTCAGGCAGATTTTAGAAGTGATGTTGAATCGCTGCTCATCTGTAAAGTGCTCTAGAAGAAACTTGTAGATTTTCATTCGTCTCTCCTTGTTTGTCTTTCCTTTCAGTGAAAATAGCCGCTTTTCTCTGTGGTGGAACAGGACAATTTTAGGGCATATGTGGGTGTGACAGACAAGGATTTAAGACAGCATTTTTATAACATCCTACAAGCTGTGTGCCAAAGGCTCAAGGACAGTGATGAGATTCTAATGTCTTCACAGGCATTCCCTTTAGGACTGTCTCACAACTGAATTTTCTTATGTTATCCTGCCAAGGAAAGTTATATCACAATAGATACCCAGATTAGGGTCTGTGTCCAACCTTGCATTCAAAACAGCCAAATCTAAGCCTTACCCAGCTCTTATGAAGAGACAAGGAGAACATCTAAGCTGCTTCACTGACCTCTCTGATTGAGGGAATTTGTTATACTTCTCGTGCTTCTCGTAGTTGTTGAAGTGAAAAATACACTCAATAAAGTGCTGAAAGAACATGACAGGGTTCCTCTTCAGTAACAGGTGAGCCAGGCAAAACTCCCCAAATCTGTAAAGAAGGGAAAGACAAAGAAAGAAACCCATTTACTATTTGTAGACAGCTGCTATATACCAAGAACTCAGCAAAATAGAAGAACAGTAAACAAGGGTAAGGAATTCCAAATCCATCCCAATAAACAGCTTCACCAGATCAAAACCAAGGAGGAAATTCCACTTGTTTTGTCCATTTCTTCTCAATGTTCTCTTTTGAATTCAAGGTCAGTATAAAGACTTTCTCTACCAGGTTTCCTTTCAAAATTCTAACAAGGTACTACTTTCCACCTATACTTCAAACTAGGAAAAACAACTAACTAACCCAAAATTGTTTCTTCAAGCAGAGGCCAGTGGTCCTCGAGGCTGCTTCAGTGACAATAAAAAAACACCTTGTCTTCGGTCTCCAGTTTCAAGTTTATTGCCCATAATAATGAACAAAAAAATGAGTTTAATAACTAGAACTTTATTCAAGAATGTGATTAACAACAAAAGTGTCATAAATTGGGTTAGCAGGGTAAGTATCCCCACAAAATACCTGACTCTCACTGAGACTTGGAACCACTGGGCACTCTCCTTCCACCTGTCCCTACAAACCTGGCAGAGGCCTCCAATATACATGTATAATGCTTCACATCTGAGAGATGCCACTGGGACTGTAGCAAAACAAAAGGCAAAATTCTGATGGTTTCCAAAGGCAAATGTAAATTCCAAAAGCCCTAACTGTTTACCTAAAAACCACCTGACCATTTCTGCCTTACTACAAAAGTAGGTGAGAGAATGCCAAAGCTTTGAGTGTTCTTAGCAGTCAACCAGAAGCTGTGTAGGGCTTTCTGTAGTTCATTTACTGCTGAGACCAGTGTTTTCGTTTCATTTCAGAGCTCAAATGCTACACAGAAGCACTACTCAGCTCTCCATTGGAAAGGATCAGTGACAAGGACAATCCAGCCAGCTTGCATTTGACTTTGCAAAGCATTAGAACTTTGCAGGAGATTTCCCTTCCCCTAGTGGTGTTCCTCAAACTAAGGTTCAATTAGTTTGTATCTATAACATACACATCAACAAGTCAGAGAAGGTGGTTCAGAAATTATGATGGAAATAAACCTGATGAAAACTTCTGCTGCAGATAACCACACTTTAAATACTCACATAGTATATAAGACAGTACTCTGACTTATAAATATGAAAACAACAACAAAAAATGTGACTGTATTTAATACAAGGAATTCTGTAAGAATTCACTTAAGTCCAGCTAGAAGCACCAATCTGATCTAGGAAGTCATAATACTCTTTACAAACTATGTTGTCTAGGAACCCAGATTTGAAAGGCAAAGGATATAGCACCAGATGAAGTTTTTTCTAAACAATGGCTGCTTTGGCAAACCATTTGTGAATGAAGGAAACCATTAAACAAAAAACTTCCCCTGAAAATACAAATTTTACCTTCTTCAGTCTTTTATTATAGTTAACCTAATGTGGTACAACTATTTTCATATCTACCTGAACTTTCTCCTCATACTTGAAAGTCTGCTCAAATAAACTCAGTAATAACTTAAATTACACTAGGATTCCTATGCTTGGGGCTGGAGTCACAAAGCTTTCCAGCATGAGAAGCCAGAGATCACTGGCTTAATATCCAGGACTAATCTTTCTCAAAGGACAAGTTTCACAGCAGCACAATTCACAATAGCCAAATCACAGAATCAACCCAGATGTCTATCAACAGATAAATGGATTAAGAAAATGTGGTATCTATATACAATGGAGATTTACTCCGTCATAAAGAAGAATGAAATAATGACATCTGCTATGATGGACAGAAATGGAAAAAATCATGCTAAGTGAAATAAGGCAGACTCAGAAAATCAAGGGCCAAATGTTTTCTCTCATATGTGGAAGCAAGAGCAAAATAAAGGAAAGAAGATTAGATATCATGAAGACACCAGGAGGAAAAGAAACAGCAATATAAGGCTGGGCCAGAGATGTGAAGGGCCTAATAGCAAGATGGGCTTCATTTTGGGTTGAGAGCCAGGGAGAACAAGGATGTAAGAAAGAACTTGCCTCTAGTTTCCAGTAGAATTTTGGTAGAAATGGGTGGGAGCCCCAGGTTTCACCCTGAGTAGGCACATGTAGGCCAGATCAGGAATAGGAGTTAAATAACAGTGGCCTTTGTTGAGTTTCAGAATGGCATTTGGTTTGGGAAGAAATTGGAAAGAAAGTCAATTTTATGTTTTCTACTAAAGCTGACAACAGAAGTGAATAGACTATACTTCCCCTGTGGCCTTCTTGGGCTGTTTGAACTCTAGATTTCAATTCTTAGTAAGAGGGTAATGATTTCCTTTTACAAGATGAGGACCACATTTCCCAGCCTCCTAATATTTTCATTCATTCATTTAATACATGTTCACTGGGTATCTACTTGAGTTTTAAGCTCTCTTTCAGTTGCTAGAATATAAGTCCTCTATCCCTCAGGAAGCCTGGACCATAGTGGGTAAACATGGAATCAATACAAAGTAAATTGGCAAAAGTACTCTCAAGAAAAAGAAAGCTGGAAGTGGGTGCAGGGAAGGGAGGGTAGTGAGGGCTGGCTATTGGTTAAAACAAACACAAACGCTGCTCTACCTGATCCAGCTGATAGCATGCAGCCTCCCTGTTTGGAGCTCCTGCACCTGCCTACCTACTCTGCTCTCTATTTCTTGGTATACGGTTCCTAGTTTCCTTCTCTATTCCAAATCCCAAAATGAGACTCAGAGTGTCTGCCATGCCCATACAGAGAAGTTTATGAGACATTCTAACTTTCCACTTTCCTGACTTCACTGTTTTCAGTGACAATACATCTTATTCCACATCATCATTCTGCTACCACACCCTGAACTATATTCTGGACTGTCACTACACTGGAGATCAAACAGCTCACTCCACCCTGCCTATCATTTCTAGCTGTGTGACTCCTTTACCCCCTTCTGACTTACTGTGAAACTTTGCTACTCCTCTAGGTAATCAAGTACATCCTTTTTATTTCAAACCAAGCTAATACTTTTTCTCCCTTTTCTTTCTCAATGGTACAACACATTAGGGTTTTTTGCCTTGAACTCTTTGCCCCGGCCTTTCTGAACTTCTGCTTCAATTGGCCCAATAAACATTCTACTTGCTACTTGGCTATCACCTGGTTGTTACTGAACTACAAGGCCAACACCTACTGGGCAGAGGAGAAAATATATCATATGATTCTACAGCTTCCAAATTTGGGTTTATATGACCAATTAAAAATGTCATACAAATTTGCTCACACTAGAACTTTCAGGAAATCCGGCTGTATCACAGATAAGTAAGGTCTGCACTGACAGACTGATATTTAAAAATTAATATATTTAATGTAAGTAGAAAAGTCTGGCCTGTAGCCTAAAAATCAGGAACAACGAGACTATTTTAATCAGCTTTTTGCTGCTGTAACCAAAAGACCTGAGAAGAACAATTCTAGAAAATTTTATTTGGCAATCATTGTTTCAGAGGTCGCAGTCTATAGATGGTCAGCTCCATTCCTTGGGGCCTGATGTAAGGCAGAACATCAGAGAGAAGTGTGTGTGTGGTGGAGGAAGCAGCTCAAAACTTGACAGTCAGGAAGCAGAGAGAGCATTCTTCACCAGGGACAAAATATATACTCCAAAGGCATGCCCCCAGTGACCCACATCCTCCAGCCATACTTTACCTGCCTACAGTTACCACCCAGTTAATCCTTATCAGTAGATTAACACACTGTTTAGGTTAAGGCTCTCATAACCCAATCATTTCACTTCTGGATGTTCCAGTATTGTTTCATACATGAGCTTTTATTTATTTTTTCATAAATAAAACCATAATACAGACTAACTTAACAGCAAATACATTCATCAGCTTTTTGAAGCTGAAAATTCTGGTCCACATCTGAACCATTGTTTAAACAAACCCAGAATGCAGAAATAAAATGGAAAGATTTAAAAGGCAGTACTAAAATAGTAAAAGAGGAGCTGATAATCTTACTATAGTATAAGGTATCCTTACTTGGTTTACCTTCTTTCTGACTGATGCTCTGAGAAACTGTATTCATTGGTTGTGCATATATTTTATGCACTGATCAATGCTCTTTAAAAGTAAGCTTAAAAACTTTTTGTAATATAAATTTATTTTTAACCATTACATAAAAACATAAAAATTGTATCTATTTATTGGGTACCATGTAATGTTTCAAACACTGCATGTAAATATTGTATAATGTTTAAATCAGGTTAAACATATCTATCACTTTTTTTTTAACATGCACATATAGAAGCTAGCAAAAATGGGGGAAACACGGAAATACAAGTTAAGCAATCAATCTTACCTCCAAAGCTCATCATCTGACAGCATTACAGCACTTCTAATTATGCCTGTCCCTGGGCTATGCATTACACTCTACAAAGACAGCCACTACAGTCAGTGTTGGGGAAGCATTGTAAACGTAGAAAGGAGTAGCACAGCTATCTCATCCCTCTCTCAATTATACAAACAATGAAAAAGAAAAAATGATAGCCCTAGCTTTTTGCTTCTGGCTCTAGACAGTATTAATTAGAATGTTAACCTTCTGCTACTCTGTTATGTGAAATGTTCCCCCTTGGAAAATTACACCTAAAGAAAACCGAGTAGAAATTCTTCTGTGGAGCTCAGACTAAATTATTGGCAACTATGTTAAGAACAGAGGAACTCATTAATCTAAGCTATTTTTAGTTAATGAATTCTACAAAGACCCTTTCCCCAATGTGGTGGCTTTTGCCATGGCATTCAACACTCTATTTTTCAATTATAGACTTGTTTTAAAAAGAATTATTCATACAACAATCTAGGGTAGCAAATTTTATCAAGATCATTTCTCGACCCCTTGAAAATAAATTTTTGAGATATGATTCAAGTACAGAATTGACAAAGTTAAGTCCCCTCCCTTCCAATTATTAAGAAGCACCCATTTCTAAGGAACCTTGTAACTTGTATACTCTATTTCACATTGTGAAATTCTTTCTTAATTCTCAGAATTCTTACAATTTCTGCACTGTAAACAAAGTCTAAATTCTTTATTAAAACTAAATTTTTGGGGGGAGGGTCTTAGAAATCAACAGCTAAATATAACACAGGCATGTAATGTTCTTTAGTATTCAAAGAGAGCTAACGATGCTAGAAAAAGGAAGTCAATGCTGAGATTATTAAATGGTGAGTCTGAACACTTTTTTGTTTTATTTTTGGCTTGTTTTATTTTTGTTTTAACAAAGATCTGGTCTATATAGTTCAGTATTTTAAAAATCTACCTTTTTTATCTGGCAACTACCAAGAGCTCACTAAATCCTAAATAATTTAACTCCAAGCCAATTTGGAAGAAAAGAAATCTAATGCAAGCCGGGCGCGGTGGCTCAAACCTGTAATCCCAGCACTTAGGGAGGCTGAGACAGGAGAATCGCGAGTTCAAAGCCAGCCTCAGCAAGAGCGAGGCACTAAACAACTCAGTGAGACCCTGTCTCTACATAAAACACAAAATAGGAGCCGGGCGCGGTGGCTCAAGCCTGTAATCCCAGCACTTAGGGAGGCTGAGACAGGAGAATCGCGAGTTCAAAGCCAGCCTCAGCAACGGCGAGCGGCTAAGCAACTCAGTGAGACCCTGTCTCTACATAAAACACAAAATAGGGCTGGGGATGTGGCTCAGTGGTCAAGTACCCCTGAGTTCAATCCCCAGTACCAAAATAAATAAATAAATAAATAAATAAATAAAACACAAAATAGGGCTGGGGATGTGGCTCAGTGGTCGAGTGCCCCTGAGTTCAATCTCTAGTACCAAAAAAAAAAAAAAAAATCTAATGCATACCAGAAAGTAAGTAAACTGTTCAGTTGTCTGACATGTGAAGGAAAGATTTACCTGGCAATATCTGGGTGTGAATCTATCAGAGTGCTGACAAATCGAAAGAACAGAGAGCCTTTCCATTTCACAAATTCTTCCTGTACAAAGACAAACCAGCATATTTCAGGATGAATTTTAACATAGAAACCTTAAATGCAACCAGTCACATAGCCACCTGTTGACTTTTTCCTTTGTGTAACATCACATCTGACAGCTATTGGTCTGTCTAGAGCACATGAGGTCAGTTTCAGAGTATTCACTTCCCAACCATCTTGAAATCATACATTTGTTAGTTCAAAGAAATGTGAAGGAATATGTGGAAAGAGCAGCATCAACCTTTCTACTGTTTTAGGAAAATAACTCAAAGTACATGGCTTTAACGGGAAGTGGATGCTATTGCTTCTGTGAGGTATATAATGCATGAAAAAAATGAGCATATTAAATATACCAAAATACACATACAACTTAGTGAAATGCCTACTTGTTAAAAATCAAATATCATTTCCTCCTCATCAAAGGTCAAACACACACTCTCAATGTATACAAGAAAATCAAATACTCTATAGAGGTTTGTAATTCACTAAGTTCTTTTACACACTGAAATATCACACTGGACTCTATCTAAGCAATGCTGTGTGATAACCCAGAACAAATATGATCCTCATTTTACCAAACAGTAAGTTCAGTATGAGAAACTTGGACTTGTTTTAAAGTCAAGGAGAATAACAGAATTGGAACTATTTTTCTAACAAGTATGCTTTTCTCTATCTGGTGTTTATTTGCAAAAGTGGAATTTTATACTGCCTGATAGGATGTCTGAATAACACCCCAAACAAATATTTGCAAGTAATGAACAATGTTTAAAAGGTTGCACTGAACAGTAGAAAAGCGACATTCTAAACCAGAGATAAGGTTAATTATTTTTGAATTGTACTATAAAGCAAGCATATTTTGTATTCCTTTTTTATAAATTTTTATTTATTTATTTATTTATTTATTTATTTATTCTACTTAGGTATACATAATAGCAGAATGCATACTGATTCAGTGTACACAGATTGAGCACAACTTTTCATTTCTCTAGTTGTATATGATGTAGAATCACAACATATATGCAGTCATACATGAAGCTGGGGCTATGATGTCCATCTTATTCCACCATCTTTACGTCCCCATGCCCGCTCCCTCCCCTGCCGCCGTGACCAAAGTTCCTCCATTCTTCCCGTGTCCTCCCCCCATTATGGATCAGCATCCACTTATCAGAGAGAACATTTGGCATTTGGTTTTTTGGGATTGGCTTACTTCACTTAGCATGATATTCTCCAACTCCATCCGTTTACCTGCAAATGCCATAATTTTATTCTCTTTTATTGCTGAGTAATATTCCATTGTGTATATATACCACAGTTTCTTTATTCATTCATCTATTGAAGGGCATCTAGGTTGGTTCCACAGTTTAACTATTGTGAATTGAGCTGCTATAAACATGGAAGTGGCTGCGTCACTGTAGTATGCTGTTTAAGCCAGAGTAGTGCTGGAGAGGAAAAAAGACAGTTTAATTCTCATACATACCTGCAAAAGGTTGGTGAGTAATATGAGTGTCTGCTTTCGGATAAATGGATCTGAATCCTTCAGGCACATGGAGATATTAGGAATATACTTGTCTACCATGACTGTGTACCGGATACAAAGATCACACATCACAATAATGACATTGTTGCGAACAGCCACATCTTCAGACACCTCTAGTTCTCGCACAAGGGCTGGGATACTCTTCTTTGCAAGGTCTTCATGCTGTAAACACAGCTTACCTGTCACAGGAGAAAGACATCTTGACCATATTTTATGGTTCTCCCCACCCCTACGATACTAGGGAATAAACCCAAGGCCTGGTCTTACGCATGGTAGGCAATTGCTCTACCACTGGACTACATCCCCAGTCATTTTCTATAGTTTTTATTTAATCAAAGTTAAAACATCATGCTCATAATCACAAAAAATAAAAGCAAGAGGCAGATAAATCCATCTCAAATATTACAAAGTTCAAAAGTACTTTAAGGAAAAATAAACCCAACAGTGGTTTCATGAGGTACATGCTATTGAATGTTTCTTTACATTAATAAAATTATCTTCCTTTTAACAAGTCAACATTTGAATTTTGTAGTTTTCTGCTCACTTGGATAATGATGGGTAAAATCTAACAGATAATTTATTTTACCTCTGATTATACATATAGTCTAAATACCTCTTAATGAATTTGAAATGTAAGCTAGGTTAAGTAGGAAAAAATGTCACCTCATATTTCTTGTTTAGAATTAGAGGAAGGTTGCTGAGTTTTGTTTATGTTTGTTTTGTGGTTTGAGGAATGTGTTGATCTTATTAATAATTCTTAGATTTTTAACAATAACTAATATTGCAAAAAACATAACTCCTACCTACCATAAGATATACAATTACACTAAAGGAAAAAAATATTCAAATTATAACACAAAAGTGTTTTCAAGATGAACAACAATTGGAGTTGATGAAAAAATATGCATATAGTTCATCTGCCAGTTCTGGAAAGTATTAAATTTCTCCTTTTATAAACTGAACTTCAAATTAATCTTTCCCATTCCAGAATGCAGTATACTAGAATGCAGTTCTTGATAAATAGATTTCATGGTGCTATACTGTGAGTATAAAATATTATAGGAAGTCATAATTATAATAAATTCACATAATCCCACTGAAAAACCCAAGTTTACTAGAGTGAATGTTCTGAATCTTATAGTCTTGGGTAGTTACCAACCCAAGGACTCTCTCATTATGAGCACTCTGTTACATCTGCAGAGTTGTGTGCTCATATCAGCACACAACACATTGTTATGGCTGGGCTTATTTACGATAAAAGCTACACACGTAAGCAGATTACACAAATTATATTTCCCCACATGTTGTTCTTACCTAAGGTGATGATGGCATGTGCTCTAATCACAGAAGGCATGACAGAGCCTCTGACCTGAGAGGGGGGCTGAATGGCTGGGGCATCACTGGTACTTTGAGATGATGGTACTATAGGAAAGTGAAAAGTGTTTATTGATAGTGGCTCAGCAGTTAACTTAGGCTTAAGACAGCATGATACAGAATATGATTTCAGTGCCTTACAATGATCCACATCAGCAGAAGAAGCCAGAATGGACTGAATCAGAAGGAACACTCGTTTCTCCACTCTGGCTGGACATAGCTGGGCTATATCTCCCAAGGTAAAAATGTACTTCACCTACAAAGAGAATTGGTTTTGCAGTAAAAATAAGGCAAAAAGAAAATTTACTAGTTAGAGTAACAACATGTCAGTGGAATTTTTTTTGTTTTCCAAGTACAAAAACTTAACTATTTTTTGTTTCAGAAAAACATGACCATTGTAAAAATGTAGTCACTACTTGATGAAACTAAAATTAGAGTGACCACAAAATTTTATCATGTAAATCCAGATACTCTGTGAGTAAACAGGGATGCTATTAATAATTATGTTGCGATAACAGGTGTAAAACTCATCTATTTATAATCCCACTAAATATTATCATTGTTTTGGTGTTTAACTTTCTTTTCAAAGTAAAATCACATGGTTTTATGTTTGCTTTTCTAATATACTTACCAATCGTGCTACTCTGAAATTTGTAATTATTACTTTGAATATTAGCTGTACTTTAATGTAAATATATACAAGACATTTTTAATGACTGCACAAGAAGGCAATTTAAAAATTATCAATATTATAATTTTTCTCACTCTTCCATAATTAATAAACATTTATGTTATATCTAATCTTTTACTATTATTTATATGGGTTATGATGAATCCCTTCTATACTTTCGTATACCATTGTATTTCTTTAGGTGTGAAACCCAGGCAGAAACAGCATGTAAACCCATTTTACATTTTAAAATATATTTCCAAATTATCCTCTAGATAAGTTTAGTGCTTAGACTCCTACTCAAAACACAGGGCCCTGTTTCCTCAGCTCTTGCTACTTTATGTTTACTAATGGCATTTCAACTTATTTAACTTAGAAGTTAAAATAATACTGTTTTTTTTCTTTACCCCAAAGATGAAAAAGTAACACTAAACAGTAAATGGCAAATAAAAGTTAAGAGCTTATTCTAGGGACTAGAGATACAGTTCAGTGATAAAGCACTTGCCTAGCCATGTATGAGGCCCTGGATTTGATCTCCAACACTGGGGGGATAAAAAAAAGCTTATGCTAGAGATAAGTGTGGTGGCACGTACACCTATAGTCCCAGATACTTGGTTGGGTGAAGTGAGAGGATCACTTGAGCCTAGGAGTTGAGACTGGTCTGGGCAACATAGCAAGATCCCATCTTAAAACAACAACAAAGAACCAAAGCAAAACAATACAAGAAAGCCCAAAATGCTTAATCTAGGGTAGGAAAACCAATAGTAAATGTAGTTGGTTTTTAAAAATCTTGAATATATAGTTATCTCTTGGTGGATTACAGAAATATTTAAGCTCCATTTAAAGAAGTATGAATTTAACAATGTATACTGGGCAAAACATCACTCTGTGTTTTGACTACAGGATAGATTTTAGTGATATATTTAATAGTTTAAAAAAATCTTAGGGAATTAACTCACTGATCATAAAACATATTTTTCTTCTTGTGCGCAGTGACTCTGCTCAAACAATTGAGAAAAGCAAGAATATCTAAAACCTTCAGTCAAGTCTGAACTATACATCATGGCTCTCATAACTAAGTGTCCAAATCCCCATAATGATACTGTTTATTAATGAACTTGCACATACCAGTGCCTCTGGCACAATGGGCTTCTCTCTTACAAATCTAAACTTGGTCTATGATCACTAACAACTATAAGAGTAAAGTGAGTAAAACAGAAACAACACAGAAAAGAGATGCTTTTCTAATTTGAACAGATGGGTAAAATAGTTTTAGTAAAAAATGATGGTTTGTACCAAACGGTGTCAAAAACCATTTCCTTCATTGGCTAACGTCAGATGCTGGAAACAGAATTATAATGTAACATATTTTCTTAACCACCCAATGACTTGACACGTCCTGACTCACAGGAATCATTTTCATGGAAACAATCTCTAAAGTAGGGGTACCATAAAATATGATTTTGCTCCTCCAAGGTCATTTGCATTCTGAATTGTTAAATCTCTCCTTATATTTTAGACATTGCAACTACTGGACCCTATTCCCCAGTTCTATACTCCAATGTTCAAGTAGCTCAGAAGATATGTTATAATTCCTTTAAAAAGCAAATCAACAAAATACTAAAGAGTATACTCTATTATTTTCTTACCTTATTATTTCTAAGTTGAACTCTACAAAATTATAACACATACTGTGATTTTCCTATTAGAATCAGATTTCTTACAAACTCTTAAGTGGATGAAGTGTTCCATCAAGTTTCCCCCCAAATATTAAGTATATGAGATAAAAATAGATAGATTATTCATAAAAAATTTTCTTCTTAAAAAAGAGTGAAGCTCTAGGCTACAATAGCCTTTTTCTTTTTAATTGCATCTGAAGTACACATTGCAAAATCATCCTCAAAAAATCCCTGCTGATAAAAAAAGAAGAGGAAAGACTGGTTAGGAAAAGCAGCTGCTTACCAACAGGTCTTCATCCATGTTTCCTGCCCCATCCTCCTTCAGAACAATGTTGGAGAGGTGGTACTCGCAGGTAGAGAGCACATTCCCACACACCTGCTTCAGTAGTTCCTGTAGCAAGTCACAGATCAGCTCTGAAGTATCCTACTCATCTCCCAGAAAAACCACCAAACCCAGGTTTTCAGATTAGCCTCTAGGAGCTTCAAATGCACGAAAAATTCCAGCCATCAGGTATGTGCAACTTTCCTCTTTCTCATAATTTATCCAAAAATAAAATGACACACTTTAAGCAATCTGGCCACGAGAATCAGCTTAGTGAAATTTTCAAAGAACAGGCTATATATCAACTTTCTCTCTACATTTGCCCTACAAGAGCAAAAGGCAAATATTTTAGGAATATCTAGTGTCCTAATTTGTATGATATCTTTTTAAAAAAATTTCTTTAGATGTTGATGGACCTTTATTTTATTCATTTATTTATATGCAGTGCTGAGAATCAAACCCAGTGTCTCACATATGCTAGGCAAGCACTCTACCACTGAGCCACAACCTCAGCCCTATACGGTATCTTTAATAGCAGTTGCATTCTTCTAGCATATGCAGGTGGCAAATTATCGTTAAATGAACACTTCTAAAGTGGGTACTTTTAAAGATATACACAAAAAGGACAGTTGCTATTCTTCTGAAATTTATTAATTAGGAACAAGTTTTCTGTGTTCCTTTCTGTTCATAATAACTTCCAGAGGTCATTGTTAGTATATAACATGTACTTCCAGAGGTCACTGCTAGTACATGCTTTGTGCCAAGAATATGATACTAACCACATTCTAGAATTCTACAATTCATTTTCTCCAGGAGGCTGTTCCTAGGGAAAGGCTGAACTAAGTGCCTCCACCCCAGTACTTCATGATACTTCATGTATACTTTTATTTTGGAAGTAATTTTTTTATGTTGAAATTATGTGTTTAGGATGTCTCCCCCACTGCACTATAGGTACCTCAGGAAAAGACTCTGTCTTAATCATTGACTAGTGCCTAGAAATATTAACACTACATGGTAATCAATGTTTGCAAAGCTGTAGGAAAATCACTGTTATGCACAAAATGCTTTTAAATTGACATGGCTTTAAATGTTTCAAAACTATTATCTTTACTACCTTTAAAAGAACTGCATCTAAGATTTTAACAAGATTGTACAACCTGGACCACAATGTTGATCAAGAGAGCTTTATCTTGACACAGAGACAAAGACCTTAAGACTTTTTATAGTCCCAATATTCCACTGTACAGATAATTTACCAGTCAGCACTGGTAAAAGAAACACTGGGAAGGTATCAAAGACCTGAGTTACAGTCCTAGCTCTGCCATCAGTAAGCTGTGTGCCATTAAGAACTGCAGGATCACAGTCATATCTGTCATAATTTCCACCCCACATCATGCTTTCCTTATTCTTTCTAGACTCATCATAGTACCAACTACTTTTTTTTTAATGCTATTCAAATATGTTCTTTTCAATGTTTCTTATTTAAAAGCTTTTCATACAATTTCTTTGGTCTTGAGATAATGGGTTAGAAAAATAATAATTCAAGTATCACGTTTAACAATACAACTGTTGAAAGCCAGACACCAGAAAAACACCAGACACCATTTACAAAAGAAATGGCTCAAGCATTTTTTTTTAGCTAAGTGAATTCCAACCTCTCTTAAGGTCACAAGCAAAACTGTTACAATACATTGTTGTATTAGATCTCTTATTATAAGTAGGAAATGTAACATTAATTATGGACTTTTTCATGGGAATTTACATAAGGAAAGAAAGCATAACAAGGGAGCTCAGATGAAGAAAGCATTTTTCTGAAAAACTTAGATATACTTCAGAAACTATTTAAATTAACTTGTAACTTCTATAATCATTATTAATAGCCCTCATCCCTAAATGTTTTCATTATGAATAGCACTGTCTAGGAGTATATCTTATGATAAAAGCAGAAGACACAGTAGGGCTATGGGCATAGTTCAGTGGTAAGAGCAGTTGCCTAGCATATTGAAGGTTCTGGGTTCCAATCCCAGCACCACATAAAAAGAAGAAAAAGGCACAATCATAAAATGATTTATTAGAGATATTAATATGGATGCCTTTAAGGTGGTAAAAGTAACTCTCTGCCTCACATAAATCACTGATTTGGATTTATGACTATGTACCATTAGGTATAGGCTGTAGGCAACTTTGCGGACAAGATAAAGCAAAAGATATTTGAGTAATGTAACCCTATAGTACTAGGACAGGCATTTTCCAGGATTATAATTTATCAAAAGGTCAAAAACCTTTGGTCTAGAGGAAACTATCTGATGAGGTACAAAATCATACATAAATGTTCTTGAACTTAAAAGTCTATGCTATAATTTATAAAAAGATAATCTTGCAGAATTCTCACCAGGAAATCAACGTTAAGCAACAGGCATGCCTTACTAAAAGATACTTGTACCTGGAGCCAAGGAAAGGACATCTAAGAGAATCATGTCTTGAGCAGTCTATATTCTTGGGGAGAGTCAGTTGATAGTCACATAAGCACTGCCTTGTTGTACCAAAAGCTACTGGAGACTACACATCCTTACATGTCCCATATTTATAGAGACACTCTTTGAACTTCAAAACAAACAGTAACAGGTCCAAATACAATTAAGTTAAAAACATTATCAGAGGAATGTATAAGATCATACCTGTTCCTCCACTGGTGTCTTTGCAGATGCTCTACAAAGTCTTTGCAAAGTGTCAACAGCTGAACTGATCAGCTCGAGAGACCACTGAAATCCATTCAGCTTACACTTGACAACATCTAACAAGGAAAACCAAACCCTTCAAGTTAAACTGCTTAAAAAAACAAAATTTATATAAAAATATACATACACATACATACATAAAATAAACTTAAGTCAATGACACCAACTTCTCAAGAAAGATTCTCTAATAGACACTTACCAATGACCTTGTCCCGGGTGCTCTTAGGAAGATGCTTTGCAATATGCCCAATGACACACAGGATATGTCCTAAGGTATTTGAATTGGGATTCTGCTGACTAAAGGAAGGGTGGGGGAAATACCAAGATAGAACCAAATTAACCATTGTGCTGTCAACTAAATATCTTTTCTTTTCTATCATTAATACTGAAGGAAGTGGGGCTGGGATTATGGCGCAGTGGTAGCGTGCTCGCCTAGCACGCATAAGGCACTGGGTTCGATCCTCAGCACCACATAAAAATAAAATAAAGATATTCTGTCACCTACAACTAAAAAATAAACATTAAAAAAAAATACTGAAGGAAGTAAGGTAGATAGTATGGCTTAAGGGTCAAGCTGTAGCAACATGTAGGCACTTACTGAACTTGGGGAAAAGGTAAACTGCTTAAAACTGAGTTTCATTTTGTTTGTTTATATGCCAAAGTTTAAAGAAAATATTTCTATATTCAAAAAGCTATGAAAGAGCCTACACTCTTAAGGTATGAGTTTTGTAAGAACCTTTAGTTTCTACCACCAGCTACATTGTAAACATTCGAACCTGCTGATTTTCTCCCAGGACTGTATTATTTTGGTGTAGTCCAGCTTGGGTGATGAGCAAGCAATTTTGGAAAGCAGCATCCAGGCTGGTGCAGAATGTTCTGTGCCAGTGTGAGATATCATATTGTTTATAAAAGTGGATGAGAATTTATCTTTCTTGGACCAGATATGAAAAGCCTTATTTAGATAGCGGCTGTAAAACAAAAACAAAACCAAAACAAACAGGAAAGCAGAATATTAACTACAAATAAACAAAACTGTTTAGGTCAGCCCCTCACTAAAAGGGTATCAACTGCTGTTTTAGGATTCCACTGATTCCATTGGCACATAAAACATCCATGCAGGGGATCTAGCTAGTAGCACATCTGATACCAAATTTTAAATTTTCTTTCTTTTTTTTTTTTTTTTTTGACACCAGGGATTGAACTCAGGGGTACTCGACCACTGAGCCACATCCCCAGCCCTATTTTTTGTGTTTACTGTAGAGACAGGGTCTCACTGAGTTGCTTAGTGTCTCACTGTTGCTGAGGCTGGCTTTGAACTCGCAATTCTCCTGTCTCAGCCTCCCAAAGTGCTGGGATTACAGGCGTGCGCCACGGCACCCAGCTTAAGTTTTTCTTATAGAGTAAATTGTATTTGCTTTTCCCCCCTCACAAAATAGTTACTTTTTTAAATGAATAAAATTTCATAATAGAGACCCTTCCTTTTTTAAAAAAATTTTTAAAAAAATTCTTTTGGTTGTTGATGGACCTTTATTTTTTTTACTTATTTATATGCAGTGATGAGAATCGAACCCAGTGCCTCATGCATGCTACGCAAGCGCTCTATCACCAAGCCACAACTCCAGCCCGAGACCCTTCTTATCCTCATTCCATCCAAAATTTCCATACAAACCTATAGGACAGTTTACTATAATGGATATATCCAGAGTTTATAGTTATAGTGACAAAAAATAAACACACTATCCTTTTGCCACTGGAAGGATTAAAAAGAAACCACATCCTAGCATTTAAATATGATGATAGCAAAAAAGGTAAAAATCTGCTGTAACCTATTAATACCACTCAAAAACAGATTTTAAAACCTTTAAACATAAAATTAAAAATGCTTCTGGAGACTGGGGCTATAGCTCAGTGGTAAAGCACTTGCCTAGCAAGCACGAGTCATTGGGTTCAATCCTTAGCACCACATAAATATAAACAAGTAATATAAAGGTATAAAAAATACAATAACATTATTTTTTAAAAAGTAATTGTGAATATCACCTCATAAAATACTTCTGATGCATTATTCATTTTATTACTATTGTTTTTAAGCCATCTCTTATTTTACTACTTCTCATAGCACTAAACGAGATCCTGACTCATGAGACAATGCCACGTTATATATTAAGAAAAGAGAAAAACATACTTCTTCCCCCAATTAATTTTTCTTTAACTGCTGGAACACACACATGAGATTAATTAGACTTCTTCATTAAATATTTTTAAAAAGAAAATTCTCAAAGCATGCAGATCAAGACAGCTATAACAAAATTAACACATCCATTATCACAGTAAGTATATGTACATAAATGAATGGTTTTATTAATAAATTAGCTATTGGTTAAAAAAAATTTTTCCATGTCAAGAGTTTTACTCATAGCTCACAAGATTTATGCCCCAACACCACATGATATATGCAATCAACAAATATTTTAAAATTGGTTTTAAAGGAATCATGAAATATTAAGTGGTTTACCATAAAGCAACCAACAGAATGAGGAAAATTCTTTGAACTTCCAGTTCTTAAGTTTCAAATCTGGCTTTTCTGACAACTCACTCCCCTATATGTGAACTGAGCAGTTCCCAAAGGGCTTCTCATCTCAGCCCTCAGCCAGACCCCCAGTCAATCATAGACAGTCCGTATCTAATTAGAATGAAAATCAACAACAAAGTAACAACAGAATGAGATTCAATAAATTCTAACCAAAAAGCACCAATGGCTCTCTTCTAATATCAAAATCAATAGTCAGTAAACTTATTCCCTGGTTTTATTTGGTATCTTTTAGAGGTATGAACTCTAGTAGTCACCCTTAAGACTCTGCTCTACCTACTGGATCACTTTTATTTCCCTTTTCTAATCTCTTTTATTCTAATCACTTTAACTGCTGATTTTGAAAAGCTCTTTTCCTAGTCCTGTTTTCTTTTTCCTACAAGCTTGCTCTGTGGATCTCATTCATTATCAAGAACCCCCTTCTCACATGTGACCAAGCATCCAAAACCACATTCAAAAGACTCCTGGTCCCCACTTGACCTTTGTTTCTATACCTCAAGTCAATGGCACCTGAAAAAGTCACTTTCCTTAGACTTTGTGAAGCTTTCAGGCCTCTAGGCCTTTGCATTGCTATTTCCTACCTGGAAACCCTCAGTACCATGGCTGCCTGGTTAATTCCTACATGTTCCCCAATATTTAGCTCATGCTACCACTTCTTAGAAGCTATCTGCTATGGTTTACATAATGATTTGAGTGTGTCCCTCCAGACTCATGGGAAGCTTAGTCCCCACCTTGGTAGTGTTAAAGGTGGTGGAACTTCTACCACAGGTCATGGGGGCACCACATTCAGAAGGAATTAATACTGGTCTCTCAAATTTAGAGAGCAAGTGGTTACAAAAGGAGCAAGTCTAGCCCCTGAATCTCTCTGGCTTCCTGTCTCCTCATGTGACTTTCTTTGGATGCTCCTCCCTTTCTGATGTTACCCATCACAAGGTCCCCACCAAGGTGGGGCCACTTGGTCTTGGACTTAGAGCTTCCAGAACAGTGAGCTAAATTAACCCCTCTTCTTTACAAAGTGCTCAGCCTTAGGTATTTTGTTATAGCAACAGAAAATGGAGTAAGACACCACCCTAAGCTTCAAAGGAAGAAGAGAAGGAGCAGGAAGAGAAAAAAGGAGGGAGAAGGATGAACAATCAAGAAAAGACAAAGGAAGGAAGGAAAGCAGGAGGAGAGGAAATAATAATCATCAAGATGCTGCTACATGCCCTTCCTCTGTGCTTTTGTAACTTACTTTCTACTAAAATGGTAATTTTACTTTGTCTTCTACAGGAATTTCCGCTAGATTGAGAACAACCTAAGTGGAGCAAATAAGCTGTATTCTTCTCCAGCACTTAAAGTGGGGCCTGGAAAACAAGATCCTCAAAATCGTTTTCAACTGAATAATTTCCTCTTCCATTTCTTTCCACTCTCAAGCCATCTTTACCAACTCTACCCCTTCTGCTTAAAAAACAGATCTGAAGATGTCTTCTCTCCTCATTTCTACTGCTTCCATCTTAACTCAGGCCCTCACTGTCTTTGACTTCAATCACTTCAACATTGACCTGTGCTCTTTTTTTTTTTTTGGTATTGGAGATTGAACTCAGGGGCACTCGACCACTGAGCCACATACCCAGCTCTATTTTGTGTTTTATGTAGAGACAGGGTCTCACTGAGTTGCTTAGGACCCGTGCTCTTAGACTCCAGTCTGTCCTCTTGATCACCGAGCACAAGGCCATTCTCTATTCTTCCTAAAATATAAAATCCAGTATTTCTCCTCCACTTTTAAGTACATTGGTAGCCTCCCTGCTGCCACCTTGCTTTCAACATAAAATCTAACCTCTTGGTGTGCTATATTACAATGCTTCAATTTCAATTAGGGCCTAGCTCCACACCTAGGGTCCTACCAGCCTACTGACACCCTGTGGTACTGGTACAGTGCATACAAGCACACTACCTGATGCATCCAGGGCTGTCCTTTTGCTCCTGAGTAGCTTTCAAAATTCAACTCAAAGACTATCTTTTCTGTAAAGCTCTCTCCAGGACCATTTCTTGATATTCTAGCAATACTTTATTCAAGAGATTAACATAACATTTTTCTATAAATGTTTATAGAACTCTTTATTCCACCAACCTTACTATTATTAATAGTGCTTCTATTCCCCCCATCACTAAGAAGTTCAATACCAAATTTGCATCTCACCTGCTTCTAGCAAGAGGACAGGACCTAGGTCATCAACTTGAACACAAACATTCCATTATAATAGGTTATTTTCTTTCAATTTGCCCTGATTTCTTTATCTTTATTCTACTGTTTATATTTCTGTAACAGACCTGCAATAAATAAAAATGCCCAAAGACCAGATTATACAAATGCAAAAAAAAAAAAAAAAAAAAAAAAAAATAGTGCTTCTAGTTTTTAAAACGGATTCCTGAGATCAGTAGCTCTCATGCATTTTCATCAGAGGACCCTTTAAATTCTTTTTCTTTTTTTCTTTTGTTTTTTGGGTGGCATTGGGTCTCAAGCATGCTAGGCAAGTGCTCTACCACTGAGCTACAACCCCAGCCCAGAACCTTTTTAAATTCTTCAAAATTACTAACCACCACAAAGAATTTGTTTATGAGGATTACTGTTATTATTGAGGATTATTATTGTTATGTTAGAAATTGAAACCTAGAAATTAAAAAAATTGATTCATTAAAAAGGACAATAAACCCATTATGTTAATATATGTAATAATATTTTACAAAAATAACTCTTTCCCCAAAACAAATAAACTTAGTGAGATGAGCATCAATGTCATAGACTTAAAAATTTCTTTTAAATCTGGCTGAAACAAGATGGGGAATTCTCATATATGCTTCCCTCACTATGTTTCAATATTATCTATCATATGGCTTCAGGAAAATTCCACTGTTCTATCATGAAAGAATGAGTAAAAAAAGACAAGTAAACATCTTAATATTATGATTAAAATCAGACTTCACAAACTCATTACACTAGACCTACTGGTATAGCAGATATTGAACTAGCCCATGTCCTATAATGGTTACCCTAAATCTTTACATTTAAGGGCTCCACTCTACCTTCTCCTTTTTGACTATATGCAAATGATTCTTATGACTGCTTTACTGAGAAAAGAAATGCTAGCAAGCTGTAGTGTTCATGTCCTCTTTTGTACTTCTCTTTCCACATTACCCTTTGATTACCTTTATCTCTGAACTTCCCTCCTCCTACTTTGTTTTGTTCATTTATTTATCTATTTATCTCTTTATTTTTTTACTGGTAATGAGAATCAAACCCAAGGCGTTCAGCAGAATAAGCAATCACTGTACCTCTGAGTTACACCTCTGGCCCTCCTCCTACTCTATGAAGTGCAACCCTTCACATATTATTCTTTTCCAGAAACTTTCTTCATTACATATCACCCATCTTTCATTTATTCTCAATAGTTCTTCTGCCTTTCACCTGTGATCTCAAATATCCATAGGCTGTTTCCTGTATCTGAAAATAAAAAAAAAAAAAAAGCCCATGGAGGACACTGTGATGCTCTCAAATTGTAAAGTACACCTCAACTGCACATGTTAAAGTGTGCTGCAGAACAGATGAAATGTAAGTAACTCAGATGAGGGGAGTCACGCAAGACTGCCAGAGAGAAGTCAAGAGAATCTTGATGAACAAGTAAGAGCAAACAAAGGAAGGCAGGCTAGATAGACCTTTTAGGGACAGAGAACACCATGTCGAAAGGCAAAGGTGTGCAAGAAGACCTGAGGGTATGGAGAATAGGCTAAGATTGTTAGGACACAGAACCTATGTGGGGAAAGATGAGGCATACAAGAAAGCTATGATCGAGAACATCTTATGAAGCTCTCTGAAGAAATTATGCATGCAGAAAGGTCACTCTGGGTAGAGTACAAGACAGATTGGATCAAGGACAGACTGGCTAAAAGGGCTAGAGCATTCAGGGGAGGAAGAAACACATTCCTGGGATGGCAAATATTGAATCTTGTTTTTTCTTGAGATACAATGCTATATCATCAGAGGATCAACAGATCTAGACAATTTATACTCTAACCACGAATGTAAAAATGTCCATTTTCTCAAATTCTCAATAAAACTTGGTTAGAGAGTAAATTATCAAGTCTCACATTTTGAGAAAACAAAACTTCTTGTTTTAATTTTATCTCCTTTGAGTGTTAAAAGGTTTAATGTCAGATTCAATATGTTTCTGTTTGTTGTTTATTTCTGTTTCAACTTTTGCAAACTACACTTTCAGATAATGTATCCATTTCTTTATTAAGGAGATCATCCGTACTGACTTATAAGTGTTATTAGTAGATACAGGACATCATTCTTTTTTTTTTTTTTTTTTTCAGGACATCATTCTTTATCAAATGTTAGACTTTTTCCAATTTGCCCTTTGTGTTTTAATTTCATCTTTGTCTGTTTTTTGTTTTTCTATAACATAATACCTGAGACTGAATAATTTATAAAGAACAGAAATTTATTGCTTATAATTCTAGAGGTTGGGAAGTCTAGGGATAAAGCAGCAGCAGTTTCAGCATCCACGGAGGTCATTCTCTACTGCCAGGCAGTGCCTTGAATGCTGTGTTCTCCCAGAAGAGACTATGGGTAAAGGGGCAAGAAGGAAAGTCCATTCCTGAAAGCCTTTCTTATAACCTCTTAAAGGCTCTACTTCCAGACACTGTTACATTGTCTATTAAATTTCAACATGAGCTTTGGAGGGGCCATTCAATCATAGCAGGTATTTACAATAACTATTCAAACAGGTATTCACTGAGGCACTATAATGTCCCAGGTAATGTGTTGCTTGGGCTTAGTGCTGAGAAGATTTAACCTGTTCCCTTTAGAACAAGGTACAGAATTGTGTTCCTTTGAAATTTTTATGTTAAAATCCTAACACCTATAATCTCAGAATATGATTGTATTTGGATATAGGGCCTATAAAGAAGTAATGAAGTTAAAATGAAGCCATTAGGGTGGGCTGTGATCCAATCTTACAGTTGTCCTTATAAGAGAAAATTTGGACACACAAAGAGATACTAGGGATATGCATGCATAGAGAAAGACAGATAGCAAAGATGTGGCAATCTGTAGGCCAAGATGAGATTCAAGAGAAACAAAAACTACCAGAACCTTTACCCTGGACTTCTAGCCTCCAGAACTTGAGAGAATACATTTCTGTTATTCAAGAAATATATTCTGCGGCATTTTGCATGGCAGCACTAACACTATATTAGGGGACTACATCAATGAAAACTTTAAATAAAAAACAACTATGAAAAATTGTACCCTTTTTATAAAAATATTAATATATTCTAAACATTTTAGAAATTTATATGATTATAATTGTACCATTTCACTAATAATACTGTTTGTGTTTTCTCTTTTCTCTTGGCAAATATCAGTAGAAGTTTGTCTTTTCCATTAAAATTTCTGAATACTTCATTTTCCCTTGTTAACCAGTATAGTAATATCTGCTCTTATTTTCTGGTATTTTTCTTCAAGTTTACTCACTTTTTCTAACTTTTTTTTCGGGGGGGGGGCACCAGGGAGTGAACTCGGGGGTACTCGACCACTGGGCAACATCCCCAGCTCTATTTTGTATTTTATGTAGAGACAGGGTCTCACTGAATTGCTTAGCGCCTTGCCATTGCTGAGGCTGGCTTTGAACTTGCAATTTTCCTGTCTCAGCCTCCCAAAGTGCTGGGATTGCAGGCATACACCACTGTGCCAAGCTTTCTAACTTCTTAACTAAACATGTAGGTGGTTAATTTTAGTCAGTTGCCTCCTCCCGCCCTTTCTTTTCAGTATTAGGGATTTATCCCTGGGGTGCTTTACCGCTGAGCTACATCCCCAGCCCTTTTTATTTTTTGAGACAGGTTCTCACTATGTTGCTGAGGGTCTTGCTTAGTTGCAGAGGTTGACCTCAAACTTGACTTCAAATCCTCCTGCCACAGCCTCCCAAGGTGCACCACCACTCCTGACCAGTCTGTTACTTTTTCTAAATATTTAACATTATGCATTTCTTTCTAAGTACCCTGTTACATGATCCTTCAAATTTTCTATATATACAGTTCCAAAAATAACTCACTGGTTTGACCTTGGAGTTGTTTAAATGCTTTGTTTTGGGCTTTTTAATCCTTACTACTATGCTCAGAGAATATTATCTGATCCACATGAATTGGTTGGTAGTTTTTTATATTGGCTTTAGGAAGTAATACATGATCAATTTTTATAGTTTTTCTGGCATGCAATAGTATATGAGAAGATAAGACATACCAAAAATGCAGAGAAGCAGACCCCCCGCCACGACCAGTGAAGTTATCAGATGCACAAATTTAAAGTTACTATGCCTAACATAGTCAAGAAAGCAAAAAACAAGATTGACAGTTTCACCAGAGAACTGAAAAACTGTAACAAAAATAAAAAATAAAAATTCTAGAAGGGAAAGATATAATAATAAATCAGTAAAAAGATTTAATAGTGAATTGCATATAAATAAGTCCTGGAATAAAGAAATAATATTAAAGAACTGTACAGGAGCAAGGGGAGAACAACTCAAGACTTATTCTACTGAAGAGAACCTACAGAGCCACAATAATTAAATCTGTGATACTGTCCAAAATGGGAACACATATACAAAAAGGATTAAAACAGAACTAGAATTAGGAACAACTTATTTGTCATAAAGATGGCACTGCAAAACAGAGAATAAAGGTCTTTTCAGTTAACATTTCAATTAGATCTTTATTTAGGAAGACTTGAAGTTTGATCCCCAATTAATATGGTACACAAAATTCAATAGCAGATAAATTTTTAAAGATGTAAAAGTGAAAGGGAAAAGAAAAATATATCATACTTCTAGGAGATTATATAAAAGAATATCTACACAACTCTATGGTAGGAAAAGACGTCACAACCACTATGAAAAATAGTATGGAGGTTTCTCAAAAAACTAAAAAATAGAACTACCATGTGATCCAACTATCTCACTCCTGGGCATATACCAGATGGAAATAAAGTCACAAACAAAAAAGAGATACCTGCATGCCCATGTTTACTGTGGTACTATTTATAATAGCTAAGATATGAAATCATCCTAAGAGTCCATTAACAGATAACTAAATAAAGAAAATATGGTGCATATATAAAGGGAATATTATTCAGCCATAAAAAAGAATTAAATCCTGTAATTTGCAACAAAATGGATACAGCTAGACAGCATCATGTTAAGCAAAATAAGCCACACACAGAAAGACAAATATAGCATTTCTGATATGTGGAAACCAAAACAAAAAAAACAAAAAAACCCCCACAAAAATAAATAAATAAAAAGGAGAAAGAAAAAAAAAAAAGAGAAAGAAACCTGGAAGTAGAAGAGGGATTATTAGGAACTAAGGTAGGAGGACTTGGGTAGGAAGGTGAAGGAAAGGGAGAGGGTAGAAGAAGAATCGATCAGTGGGACTTGATCAATGCACAACGTATGCATTTATAGAAATACTACAGTGAATTCCACTAATCTGTACAACATGTGTTAATAATTAAAACTATAAATAAAAACCAATGAAATGACAATATGCTAATCATAAAGAAAACCAATCACAAACTAAACTCAATCAAAAGACACCATTAAGGGATGAGGTGGCTTTCTAGTAGAGAGTGTAGTTAGATGTATGAAGCCCTAGATTTAATCTCCAGCACCAAAAAAAAAGAAAAGAAAAAAGAAAAATTGAGAGTAAAAAGGTAAACTGCAGAGTGGGAGAAGATATATATATGCAATATATAAGCTTGTTTACAGAAAATGTAATGAACACTTTCAGATGAATGAGCAAAAGTCCAATAAAAACTAAGGCAAGAAGAGACCTTACCAGGCAATTCACAAACGTGAATCTCTAAATGTTAATCCACATGAAAAAAGGCTCAATCTCATTAGTCAACATGGAGTATAAACTGAAGACAATGAAATAACACTTTCACTCACTAAAATGGTTAAAAAGATAAAGAATGACAATTCAAAATGCTGGCCAAAATATGGAACAACTGGAATTTTCATATACTAATGGTAAAAATGTAAACTGCAATGAACACAATGGAAAACTCTAGCAGTATCTATTTAAAGTGAATAAAAACATATTTAACAATACTTTTCCTCGGTATACACCCAATAGATGTGTATATATAAGGATATGTATATGAGTATTCACAATATGGATAAACAGATTGTTTTTCAGTCACAAATATCACACCTATGTGTGTTTGTCTGTGTCCGGGGATGAAAATGAATGATCTATAGATCATTCACATAGAATGATCTTCAGATTATTGTATATACACAATAATGTGAATGCCTCTTACATTATGTTGAATATAAGGAGCTAGACTCACAAGAGACACACAGAATTCCATTTACATAAAGTTCAAGAATGGAGGAAAGTAATATGTGGTGTTAAAATCACAAGAGTAGCTACCCCTGAGGCAGAGGGAAGGAGGCTGGCTGGAAGGAGGTTGAGAGTACTTCTAGGGCCCCAAAATGTTCTATTTCTTGACCCAGGTTGTAGTTACATGAGTATATTTTCTTTGTAAAATGGTTTGTTTACTTTTCTATATACCTCTATACATATACTTTGATATAAATTTTGAAAAAAAGAAAAAGAAATGGACTAAACCTCCTGATAGTTTCTCTTGAACTATCATAGGCTTCTGCTTTTTTGGGTGTGTGAAAAATTGCTACTACTTTTAATCACTTTACATTAAGTTTTGCTACATTGGGTGTGCTTAATGATATAGCCCTACAAGAGAAAAAGCAGCTGATTCTACTGCTGGTTAAATCCCTTCCTTCTAGGAACCTCAGTAAAGCCACCTAATTGAGAGTGAGAAAATATTTACTAAGTGAATGCTTTTTTAGTCACAGAGTTTTAATATAAAAAGGGACCTTATAAGATCATGTAATTCAACTGGTTACTCTTACAAACAAGGAAACTAAGGCTCAGAAAGAAGTAGTGATTTGCCAAGGCCACAGAGTGGTATTTTATGACACTAGTTTCTATTACTTTTTCTACTGTATGATTCTTCCATAACTACATGTAAAAAGTAAGGAAATGTTGGTGGTATGATAAAGAAATACAAAAAAATAAAAGAAAAGAAAAAAGCAGCCAAGATAGCCCATACACAAATCAAGTATATGATTACTGCAATATGAATTAAAATGTATCATTATGCATGCACCCTTAACTAAATGTTCACTTTACATAGCATAAGCTCAATAAATATTATCAAATGAAAAACATACAGCAATGTCATTAAGTCCACTGATCCAATAAAATGTTACAAAAAGTTTAATTTGCAAGAATGAGTAAGTCATTTTTCATAATAACCAATATTAGGGAAAGGTACTCATATGCTGCATCCATCAATGTTTTGTATCACATATACATAATTTGGGAAGCTGATTTTTCAAGAGCAATAAAAAGTTTTATTATCAAAAAGTCATATGGCCTTCTATAAGAAGCATAAATCAAGCCAAATGTGGTGGTGGTGCACGCCTGTAATCCCAGCGGTTTGGGAGGCTGAGACAAGAGAATTGCGAGTTTGAAACCAGCCTCTCAGCAATGGCGAGGAGCTAAGCAACTCAGTGAGACTCTGTCTCTAAATAAAACACAAAATAGAGCTGGAGATGTGGCTTAGTGGTTAAGTACCCCTGAGTTCAATCGCTAGTACCAAAAAAAAAAAAAAAGAAGCGTAAATCATATAGTTAACATACCTCAGTTCCTGGCTTTCTGTAGTGAGTAGGGCAAGAAGTGACCAAGCGAGTACCTGGTTGTCATCCCCACTATGAAATTTACTGTGATGCTTAATGTTCTGCAACAGGAGCTGGTCCAGGCATTCCAGGGCCTTCTCCTGCACAGTGCTTTCACAGTCCATCACCACCGGGATGACCCCCATCAGCCAGGCTTTCTGGATCAGGACACATCTAGGTTGGACCTAAGGATTGAAAAATTATATATTAGAAGGTCTAATACTATTAAAAATCTAAATACAAGTCAGTGAAGTTGTGATCAACGTTTTGAGAAACATGTTAAAATCAGACCCACGACTGCAAATACAGCATAAAGAATCAACACTCAAAAGATATACAAAAACAAAGTTGAACCTCTAGCTTATTGTTTTTTTTTTTTGGTGCCAGGGATTGAACTTAGGGGCACTCGACCACTGAGCCACATCCTCAGCCCTATTTTGTGTTTTATATAGAGACAAGGTCTCACTGAGTTGCTTAGTGCCTCGCTGTTGCTGAGGTGGCTTTGAACTCGTGATTCTCCTTCCTCAGCCTCCCAAAGTGCTGGGATTACAGGCATGCGCCACTGCACCTGGCTGAACCTCCAGCTTATTATAAACCAGTACATACTGAAATCTTAAACTTATACATTAAATTATATATTAAATTCGTTATTTTATTATTAGTAATAAATCAGCACTTTTTTGGTCATTTAAAACCAAGAGCAAATATTTTATCCCAAGGAATAATTAGAATAAATGCTGACATAAAAAGTCAAAATACGCACTGCTTAAAGACTTCTCTCATGAAATAAAGAAATAAACATGGTTTTAAACTCCTGAATAGTCAATTAGTTGGCAGAAGCAAATTATATATAGTATTAGTAGATCTGCTCTTTTAGCAGTATCATCTACATGTATCTTATTTGACAAAAATTAATTTTGGCCTCTAGCTTAACCAAATTCATCTTAAACTCTTTTTCTATTCAAGATTTAAGATGAACCCAAGAAAACGCATTAACATTATTCAGCAGTAATTCCTAATTATATTTAATAGGAAACATAGTTCTACAGCTGACTTGGTAGTTTCTACTGGTCAACTATATATGTTTAACATCAAGCCATTATTATGCAGAACTACTGTTTTGTTTGTTTGTTTTGTGCTGGGGATTGAACCCATGGGCCTTGAACATGCAAAATAGATGCTCTACCACTGAGTTACACTTCCAGCACTAGAATTACTTTTAATGTAAAATACCATGCATTAGATAAATAATGCTTTGCCTCTCACCATAAGAAGTTCAGTAAGAGATTGTAGGGCCTGCTTCCGGACAGATACTGCAGGGTCCCGACAGTGGTCCTGTAGAATTGACAAGTCCTCCTCCATACCCAAGATGTCACAGTGTTTCAAAATATTCACTAAAACCTGAAGGCATTTAAGCAATAAGAAGTGATGACTATATAGCATAAGTACAAAAAAACCAAAGACAGACAAGGGATACTTCAAATATGTAATTCTTAACATTTTGAGGGTCATGTATCCATCCATCCCTGTTCCCTACAGCATCACAACTTTTCATTTAGATGAAAGCTAAGACCCCTCTCCACAGAAAATATTTTATATTTATAAAAAATAATTTTAAAAATTACAATCAACTTTACAAACCTATGGAAATTTATCCATGGTTCCCAGATTAAACAAAACAAATTATAGATATAAATCTGTGATTTTTAAAAAGCCAACAACCAATAGGAAAGCTTAAAAGCAGATAATTCTTCTAGTTCATCTATACAATTAATATATAACAGCACCAGGGTCAACTATGAAAAGTCAAGTTAAGTAATAAATATGGCCTTGAAGTTTTAAAAACATTGCCTTGCATTTCCAAGATTTTAGTGCTTAGAAAGAGATTTTTTTTTTTTTTTTTTTTTTTATTGTGTAGAAAAGATTCCCACCTGGACTGCAGACTTCCTGACATTCGTCTTCTCATCCCTGATTCTCTTTCTCAACATTGCCATAACACATCTTTCTGTTGAGGAAGCACCAAAAAATTATTCCTGAGGAATACATCATGATAACTAACATGTCGCCATACAATAACTGAGGAAATATGTTCCTCCTAAAGACTCTCTAATTAGCTTATTTTAAATCCTAAGAAATCACAGTATTCTGAAAAGGTATTGACAAAGAAAAAAATTTAAATAATTAGATATTCACTATAAAAAGTATTAATTCTGGAATATTAAAAATTTGATTTTAGAACCTGGAAACCACATCTAAAATTCTGAATGAATTATTTAGCTCCTTTATTTTGTTTAGCTGTAAACAGGGTTATCTAAATAGGGTTATTTTAAAAATTTGATAATATATGAGTAACTTGAACTTTCCACATTTAAATTACTTAGGACCCCAAAGAACTTTTTATAATGTGGATTATAGTTCTTAATATGAATTAGAAATTTAAATTGAGAATTATAAAAACATTTAAAGTGCTTTTTTTTTTTTTGGTATTGGAGATTTAACCCAGGGGCACTTTATCACTGAGCTACATTCTCAGCCCTTTTAAATTTTTTTATTTGGAGACAGAGTCTTGCTAAAGTTGCCTTGAACTTGCAATCCTCCTGCCTCAGGCTCCTGACTTGCTGGGATTACAGGGGTGTGCCACCAAGCCTGGACTTTAAAATTTGTTTCAAAATAATAAGACATGTTACTATGAATGGCACTTTTTAAATGAAAAATAACTATATTTTACAAACTAAAACAAAGACAAAAAATGCAAAGAGTGGCAGCGTTTTACGTTTTTGTAAAGTCTTTAATGCCTGGTTTAGTAAATGCCAGCTAGATTCTCATTTTTGTTTCTGTCATGATTTCACATATCTCAGGACCTTGGGAAAACTCCAATTTACACTTTTAAGAAAATTGTGGTGTGGAAAGTAAATGATGTCTTGATATTATTATGAAAATAGTATTCACTTCAATGCCCTCTGGAAGAGGCTTAGGAAGAGGCTTAGTTATTCCCTGGGATGCGCAAATCACACTTTGGGAACTGCTGATATATAAGAAGGCACTTTAAAAAATAAAATATAGACTCAAAAACAAAAAATAAAAAAACTGAAACCCAAAGTTGGTTCTTTGAAAAGATCAACAAAATTAACAAGTCTTTAGCTACGCTGATAAATAAAATAAGAAAGATTCAAATCAAGAATCAAAGTGGGGGGTGCTGGGGTCACGGCACAGTGGTAGAGTGCTTGCCTGGCATGTCTGCGGCACTGGGTTCAATCTCAGCACTGCATATAAATAAAGATCCATCAACAACTAATAAAAATATTTTTTTAAAAAAGAATAGAAGTGGGGATATTACTACCAATTTTACATAAATAAAAATGATTACAAATAATAGAACAATTTTATGCCAACAAATTAAGTAAACAGTGAAATTAAGTAAACTAAACGAAATGGGACATATTGTTAGAAAGGTATAAACTATAAAACTGACTAAAAACAAATAGAAAATTTGAATATACCTATAACAAGTAAAAAGACTGAACCGGTCACCAAAAAATTTCATACTGCATGTATACAAAAGCCAAGGAACAGATAGTTTTACTGTTTTTTTTTTTTTGGTACTGGGGATTGAACTCAGGGGCACTCGACCACTGAGCCACATCCCCAGCCCTATTTTGTGTTTTATGTAGAGACAGGGTCTCACTGAGTTGCTTAGCACCTCGCCATTGCTGAAGCTGGCTTTGAATTCACAATTCTCTCATCTCAGGTTTTACTGTTAAATTGCACCAAATGATAAAATGAACACCAATCTTTCACAATCTCTTCAAAAGGTAGAACACGCTTTCCCACCTCTTATTAGGCCAGTACTGCTATGTCAGCAAAACCAGACAAAGCCTTCTCAAGAAAACACCACATTAATATCCCTTATAAAAACAAACACTAAAATTCTCAACAAAATACTAGCAAATCAAATCCAACAAGATACAAAATGTATTATAGACCATGCTTGGGATTTGTCCAAGGAATGAAATATTGATTCTACATGTGAAAATCTATCAACATAAAAGAGATAGTAATAGAATAAAGGACAAAACCACACAATCATCTCATAGATGCAGAAAAGGCATTTGTAAAATCTAAACCCTTTTTATTATATAAATGCTCAACAAACTTGGAACAGAAGAAAACTTCCTCACACTGATCGAGGTTATCCGGAAAAAAGAAAGAAAGAAAAGAAAACCATTGCTAGCATCATACTTCTCAATGATGAAGACCAAAAGCTTTCCTCTAATACAGGACAAAAAACAAGATGTCAATGCTTCCTTTTTCTATAAAATATACTACAGATTCTACCTAGAGCAAATAGGTTAAGATGAAGAAACAAAGGGCAACCAGATTAGAAAAGAAGCAGCAAAACTATCTCTATTCATAGGTAACTTGACCTTCTATAGTGAAGATCCTGAGGAATACACACATACATACACACACACACACAAATATTAGAGCTAGTAACAAGGTATTGCAGGATACAAGATCAACAGTCAAAAGTCATTTGTAAAAACAATGAATAATTTAAAATGAAAAGAGAGCACTTTTATTTATAACAGCATCAAAAAGAGTAAAATTCATGGGATTAAATTTAAAGAGCTGCTCAGATGAAAACAACAAAAAAGCCACTGAAACAAATTAAAGACCCAAACAATGAGACATTCAATGGTCAAGGATTAGGGGACTTATCGTAGTATAAGATGGCAATAGTCCCCAAATTGATCTACAGATCAATCCCTTTGAAAATATAAGATGGCACGTTTTGTCAAAATTGACAGTTGATCCTAAATTTTTTATGCAAATATGGGGGGCACCTAAGTATCAAAACAATTTTAAAAAAGAACAAATATGGAGAACTCATACTTCCTAATTTCAAGATTTATTATTAAAGGAAACCAGAATATGTCATCTTAATGACTCTGAAACAAAAATTTTTGAGATAAAGGCAGTCTAGAAGCATTAAGCAAGCCGGGTGTAGTGGCATATGCCTATAATCCCAGCAGCTCAAGAGGCTGAGGCAGGAGAATAGCAAGTTCAAAGCCAGCATCAGCAACAGTGAGGTGCTAAGCAACTCAGTGAGACCCTGTCTCTAAATAAAATACAAAATAGGGGTGGGGACATGGCTCAGTGGTTGAGTGCTCCTGAGTTCAATCCCTGGTTCAAAAAAAGAAGCATTAAGCAGAGGAAAACCTTTCTTTATCCTTCCCGTTTTCTGCATAAAGGAAGGATATAAAATTTCTTCTACTGGAGACAACTCTGGATTCTTACAGCCCACAGGCAGCACCAAAGGAATCTGCAAATAAACTTAAAACTATATTTTTTACCCCTCACTGTATTTCTGTTGGTTGTTGAAGAGGTTAGATAAGTAGAGTTTAAGCCACTGCTTTGAGTTACTTCACGTTTTCTCCCCCATGATACACAGTGCATATATTAATAAATGAGTTTCTCATCAATCTATCTTTTGTTACAGGGGTTCACTCCAGCTAAGAACTCATGAGGGTTGAGGAAAATATTAATTTTCCTCTTCTGCACTATGATACAACAGTAATTAATGCAGGGTGGTACTGGCAATGCAAACAGACATTAGATCAATGGAATAGTATTGAGTACAGAAATAAACTCACACATCTCTGATCAATTTATTTTTGACAAAGTTGCCAAGATCACCTTTCGAACAACTGGTGCTATGCCAATTGGATATTTACATGCAAAGCATGAACCAATATCATACCATATACAAAAATGAACTCAAAATTGATCAAAGACCTAAATATGAGAGCTAAAATGATGAAACTCTTACAAGAAAAGAGTAAATCTTTATGACTTTTGATTAGGAAATGGATTTTTAGCTGTGACATGCAAAGCACAAGAAAAAAAAATTGAATTTAAAAATTTAAATATTTTGTGCCTCAAATAACACTGTGAAGAAAGTAAAAACACAACCCACAGAAAGGAAAAAGAACATTTAAAAAGCTCAGTGGCCAAAGCCAGCCTCAGCAACAGAGAGGCGCTAAGCAACTCAGTGAGTACCTGTCTCGACATAAAATACAAAAAATAGGACTGGGGATGTGGTTCAGTGGTCGAGTGCCCCTGAGTTCAACCCCCAGTCCCCACCCCCAAAAAAAGCTCAGTGGCAAAGCACCTTGGGTTCACCCCATAAAACCCTCCCCCACAAAAAATCTCATACATTTGTTAAAAGTCTTAGGTTCAGAACACATAAAAAACTCTTATAATTCAAAAATCAAAAGACAACCCAGTTAAAAAATAAGCAACGGGGTTGGATACAGGTCTCCAAAGAAAACATGCAAATAACCAATACTTGAAAATTTGCTGAACACCTAGTCATTAAGGAAATGTTAAATCAAAACCACAGTGAGATACCATTTCACATCCACTAACATGGCTAAAATAAAACAGGATAGACACGACAAGTGTTGGTAAAAATATGGAGAAATATGAATTGTCACACATTGCTCACTGCAATTATAAAATGGTATGACTACAAAAAATTTTGATGTTTTCTCAAAATGTTAAACATAGCTACAGCATGATCCACTTCAGTGTGTGTCTACACCAAAACTTGTATAAGAATGTTTAGAGCACCTGTGTAACTCTATATCATGTACAACCAGGCGAATGAGAAGTTATACTCTATTTATGTATGATGTGTCAAAATGCATTCTACTGTCATATGTAACTAATTAGAACTAATTAAAAAAAATTTTAAATTTAAAAAAAGTATGTTCACAGCACAGTAACTTGTTCTGAAATGATGTAAGTAAAACTGGCAAGATAGAGAAAATGAACAGGAACAAAAAAAGAAAGAAGATCAGGTATTATTTGTCTTTTCTCCTTCTTTGTGGTGACCTTTCCCCAAACACAAATGTAATCTCTACTGAACTTTCCCTAATAACTGGTTCTTTTTTTGACCAGCAATCCCAAGAGTTTGCAACATTTAATTTTTTTTGGTGGTGGTGGTGTGGGGGGTACCTGGGATTTAAGTCAGGGGCAGCCGACTACTGAGCCATATCCCCAGCCCTATTTTGTAGTTTATTTAGAGACAGGTCTCACTGAGTTGCTTAGCACCTCATTTTTGCTGAGGTTGGCTTTGAACTCATGATCCTCCTGACTCAGTCTCCTGAGCTGCTAGGATTATAGGCGTGCGCCACTGCACAACATTTAATTTTAATAAGAAATTAAAATATTTGCTAATATTCTCTGCCATGTTACTGGGGTTTAGCACATAATAACTATGAAATATTTTATTCTATATCTTAAAGTGAAATACAGTATAGTACAAAGATATCAATTAAAGATACAATAGAGATTATTTTACTTTTAAGGAAGTAACTTAGTTCTTAAAGAGTAAATTAATCAGAAAAAAATAAAAAACCTTTTGAGTATTACTCATTTCATAATGATAAAATCTGACATACCCCTAGATCCAACTACTTCACTACTATTATCTACGTTGATCTCCCCTGAGGGTTCAGAAGGGTTAAACGTCTGTCTCCGGTAGGACAAAGCTAGAAAAAAGAAAGACACTAGTTAAGGTAAAAATTTGTTATGTTTTTAATAGTATTAGCAAGACATGTTCCTCATTTAAGTTACTAAGTTATTACTGAAATGAACTTCTTTGATAAAGAAGCAAAGTACAACATTAAAACAGGTAAATATGGTGGAAGGAAAAAACACATATAAGATGTTTAGCAAGTCTTTAAAACAATTATTAATATTTGAAAATATATTGCTATATTACCTGATGAATTTCTCAGTAAGGTACCAGGATGAATCCCTAGTCCTGAAACTACTGGACCTAAAAATAAGCAGATAAATAAGAGGGAAAAAGTGTCATGAATTCTAAGTATCCACACAGGAATCAAATTCAAGATAATGAGACCTTAAGACAAAGCACAAGATTCTAAATTGCTAACAACTGAAATGTCTCCCAGAAGGGCTCTATAATGTCAATGCCCCACAATGTAAAGTAAGTGTAAAGACAGACAACAACCTTACCTCTAAAACATGAACATATGAAATTCTTTAAAAAGAACTTTCAAATGAATCAGGCCTCCCTATTTAAAAAATCATTTGAAGCTGGAGGTATAGAAAAGTGGCAGAGCACATGCCTAGCAAGTGCAAGGACATGGATTCCATTCCCAACACCCCTATCCAAAAGAGTCATCACACAATAAAATATATTCAAAATGATTTATGAGAATGAAAATTCATCATTAATCAGATCCGTTATTTTTGCTACAACAAAGAATGATCCTCTTGCAGTCCATTTCTTGATTTTTTCCCCCCTTTTTTATGGTGCTTTGGTTTGAAGCCAGGGCCTTGCACATGCTAGGCAGATGCTCTACCATTGAGATACACCCTCAGCCTCTACTACTTACTGTTAATGAGGAGCTCCAATACACTCTCTGATGCATTGCTAATGGACAACTCCAAACAATGTGCAAAGCTGGACAGTGCCTTGCTGCGGACAGTAGGCGCCTTGTCTAAACAACGATCAAACATAATTTCCTGCACCAAGAATTTGTGCTTAAGGAACTTCTGATGCTCCAAAGAGAGAGTACCATCTATCTCTCTTTCAGGCAGCTCTAAGAGAGCCAAAACAACATCAAGAGTAAAAACTCGATGTGGGATCTGGTAAAGTAAAATCATAAGAATTACCATTAGATAGGAGAACCAAAGAAACACTTCTACTGTCATTAGAGGTTTGCAGAGCCAAGACCTAGGTAGGATTTCATGTAGATATATCTCCTACCTTGGAACTTCGTGAATATTTGTAAAGCCAGGCAATGAATGCAGCATATTCTGCAGAAGGAAGTTTACTGAGCAGCTGAACCAGTGACTGAGCTGCAGAAGTACGATACTCTGATTTATCTATCACCTGAAACACAAAAACAGAAAAATTGTCCAGCCAATAACCTCCTATAGGACAAGTGAAACACATGTTGTAATACAAGCTGAACATTAGTAAATATAACTAGTTCAATAAACTTTAAATGTTAGGTAAATGACTTATAAATTTAAGGTTTGAGGCCCATTTGAAAACTAAACCATAAACCCTTTCTCTAGAAAAATGCACATACAAATTTAGCATACAATTTAACAGTCTGTGGATCTCCAGGGTACACAGGGTTCAAACTAAAAATCGCTTATCAGAACAGTTAAATAAATTTAAGATACTCAGGGAAATTGAACATTGACTTGACAGTGGATAATATTAAAGAATTACTGTTTTGTTTAGGTTATGTTTTAAAATTCTTATCCTACAGAGTATACATACTGAAATATTATGAATGAAAAGATATGATGGAATTTACTCCAAAAATACAGTTTGTGGAGGAATATACAAATAATACAAAATTGGTAAAGATGGGTAATGTTTATTTGGTGGTTTATCATACTATTCTGTTTCTGTGTTTAATATTTTCCAAAATATAAAGTTTATTTTTTGAAAAAACACTGTTTTGGGAAACATCTAGCATTAAGTAAAACATCTCATTCCCAAGAACAAATACATGTACACATTTATCTTCCTAATAGTTATATACTTACATATTATTCTTATATGACTATTACTACTGCTACTAGTAGTAATGCAAATGGTACCTTGGCACAGATGTGCTGCAATAAAATACGAAGGACTGGAAATATATTTTCTTTTAGTTCATCCACAAGTGAGCTATTTAAAAGAAAACACACCAGCTGTTTACAATATGCTTCTTTTTTACAACACAACAGTTATTTCCCTTGACTCTGTCCTCAAAAACTATTAGAAATCCAAAATATTAAAAATAATCCTATTTATTAAAAACAATCAAAATCCTAAATATTAAAAATAATCCTATTTATTAAAAAAAATCTACCCCTGAGTTCCTATGGACCAGCAGGAGCCGCAGAGGGCTCAGATCCGCCCTCAGGAAACTCCACAGGTGTCCAGCCAATGGGAGACCAGGGACTGCTACCCCCTAGCCACTGGGGAGCCCAAATTCAGGGTAAGAGTCGCTCCAGAGACCCCAGCGGAGGCAGCCCTGCCCAAGGGCAGCCTGGGCCCG